>CM045556.1:24746320-24881508 GCA_024721245.1 Mitragyna speciosa | reverse complement strand
CAACATTGCATAAAAGTGCTATATAATCAATATTCAGAAAAACAACATAACGCAATATCAACAAATGAATCATGTCATTATAAAGATACTTTATTGTCCTGTCCAAGTCCCCAACACGATAAACAACATGCAGCATTCTTCTCTTGTCCTTTTTAACCCACTCCAAGGCATTTTCTTGGGTAGCAGTTGTGCTTGCTTGCGCCATATTACCGGCTGCGCTAACAGCAATGTTGTTTCCCTCCCCTCTGAACAACTTGGAAGCTTTAAGCCCAAAAGGCAGAGATTGCGGAACCGCTGAAAGAAAGAAGCACATATGATGTAAGGATACTCATCTTCTCAAATGACCAACGGACAAGTGGATGGCTTTTACACTGTCGGCCATACACATCATCAATGACTTTCAACATGTAAACCATGGGGTCTCTTGCATTCAGTATTATTTGCAAAATTTATCTCAATAGAACAATCTTTTATTCAGAAATCAAGAGTAAATGAAGGGGACAAAAAAAAGAAACAGAATTTATAAGCTGGCAAACTTGACAAAATTCCAACCTATACAGATATCAAGTGTTTCAATAAAAAAAAGAAAAGAAAAAAGATAAACTGAAGATGAAAGCCAAAAGATGACAAAAGTGAGAAGTATAAACAACAAAATCCTAACCCCATTATCTCCCCTTCAGGAACATATCACAGTGCTGAATCTCAGCCCAACGTTTGAGGCTTCAATTAGCAAGTGGAGCATTTTTTGCACAATCACCTACTCATATCCATCATTTCAAACAGGTATAAAGCAACTGAGTAAAACATTACAAAAGAAATCAATATCAGAGGTCCTAAACAAGAAAAGAAATACCCCCACATCACTAAAACTGGCCAATTTCATAACACTATCAATACGTTCCCAAAATTCATACTTTCCTTCAAATCTCAAAGAACCCGATTTTTTTATTTTATTTTGGAGTAAAGTATCAATTCTCTCTCCCTCTTCCCCCCACCCCTGCACAAGAAATACAGATACTGAAGAAGACGAAAGAAAAGGAATTTAATTCTGAATTTTTACCACTGCCAAGATGCAACAAACTGAGTGCCCGACAAGAATTGCGGGAAGACAAGGCGAAGGCAGCAGACCTAAAGGAAGACAGCGAAGGTCTGATGGAGGACGCCATGGGTATAATTTGCACCATTTCTCTTACTCTCTCTCTCTCTCTCTGTATATATAGATATATACTTTTGAGTAAGTAAAGTTCAGATAAATTAGCAGTGACGTGAAGTGATAATGGGGAATGGATGCCCAAATTCCAGAGGGGCTGTGGAGTAGACGATGATGAGGACTGAGGAGGGCCGGAGGATATAGTCAATTGCCAGCTGTTTGGTTTCTGGGGTTTTCATATTCCCACTAGATATCCAAATGTGACATATTGCTACTACCCTACCCACAAGTTTCTTGTATTTCTGGATTTTGCCTTACTCGTTTCTCATTTTGCACAAAGGGTGTGAAGTGTATGAAATTAATTCGAATTTGACTTGTTTATTCCTCGAGCTTTAATAGACATTGAAAAATTTTAAAAATGATAAATTTTATTGGTATTTGGATAATAAATTTGAATTTAGAATAATTTAATTTGTCTTTCAATACTAATTTTGCATTTAGCAAGATTTGGGGATGGGTTCTTTCCCTTTTTTTTTTTTTCAAATCTAAACATACATGTCATTGTAAAGAAAGCACCTTTTGTTTTAGGAAGAAACTTCACCCGATTAAGTAGTATATTTACATCCTCAAAAAAAAAAAAAAGTAGTATATTTACATTAAAATCAAATTTATGGCTAACAAGTCCACTTTTCCTTTCTTCTAAAAAATATTAGGAGTTGTGGCGGACACAGGACAGTGCTGGATTGGTCAAGATCCATAAAAGGTTCAAACCCATTAACTTAGTAGAACATTATGGACTCATATGCTACTCGATTTAAATCATGCAATTGTGGGCTTTGAATTGCATCAGAGAGCTCGAATTCGTCTGAGCTGTCAGGTCTAAACTACAGATGAGGCATATTTTCTAAGACCTGTGCCTCTCAAGTCCAATAAAACAATGAATGATTAAAAAAAAAAGAGAAGGAAAAATCAAGAAAAGTGGTGTAGAACGGACAAGGTTCATTATTCCTGAGTACAAGTTTCGGATAATTGAGGACAAAGGCCCTAAATTCTGAAAACTAGACATTGTTGAATTGGAAAAATTGTGGGTTGGATTGGAATTTGGGCTAGACCCTTTGTTTTCCACTGTTAAGATTTTCAATGCCAATTTCAGTTTTAAGTTCTTCAGCTCACAAATTGAATAGGGGCACGATAATGCTTCTGCGTAGACAGCCCAGATGAATCAAAATGCTAGTCTACAGTTCTGTTCCCCTGACTTTATTCACACTCTCTCAATTTAAATCAACGTGGTGCAATTTAGCACATCAAGAAAAAAGACACTACTACGAGGAAAGGCGTTTTGCTAACGGACAGTGGCGACAGTGCCCTTTCGAAGTGGCAGCCAGCATAAATATTTCCAGCTTGAGATGGGATGCTTGCTCTTGGATTTACTCATAGCCATGTGATCATCGTCTTGATCTTAGCTAGGTACATTGCATCACCAATTATAAAGGAGAAGAAGGACAATGCATTTTCCTGCACTTATTGTTCTATCGATCCCACTACCATTACCGGACTCTCAAACATCTTTTCAAGAATTGCTGCTATAGAATACATGCTAGAAAGTGAAATTAATATAGATTTGGTCGATTTAAAAACTGCCATGCTATATTATACATTTAGTCAATTTCCTGCCCAAATAATCGCTAGAAAACATTTAATTCTTTCATTTGCCTTAACATGGTACTAGTATCTGGTGTTTTAGCACTTTTCTTTAGTGATTGTTCTAGGATGTACCCAAATTGTCTATTAAGTTCCTAAGTGCCCTGTTTTAAAAATGAAGAAAAGGAAAAAGAAGTCCTTGTAGCCACAAGTTGGCTGTGACATTTAAGGTTTTAATCTCGACTCCAGAAACACCAAGTTCCAGCTAAGATGGATAAGGGCCCTCCCTCACTCATATATAAGGTATGCTGTCATTCTATCTACCTCAATTCTTTCTTGATCTGAAAAGATGCTCAAACCTTGCCTTAGTGTTTTTTTAAGTACAATGTGATCCAATATTGTTGCATTGATTTTTGTTTATACAAAGATAATTTAGCACGGGACTCTCAAATTTTAGAGACAAACATCTATTTCTTATGATAATTACTCCCTTACGCGTCCATCCACCCACATTAACACACACAGACTTAGAGCCAAGCCGGGACTTGTCTTGCCTTAGTTCATGGCTTCACCTACTTCAACAGTCATCATCTAATTCTTTTCAATGCCTCAAAAAAAAAAAAATTTTTCTTTTCAAATAGTAATAACAATAATTCATCATTTAATATACGTGCCAAATGTACTTCCACCAGAAAGCTATTGCCCCTGCCAGCAACAGAGCCATGTTTGGTATCTCTCACGCGCCGCCACCAGCAAAACACCAAATCTAATGGGGCCAATCAGATAGCACTAGTAAGCATATTACTATTAAATTCTTGCCTGTTTGAAAAAGTATTAATACACCACATATATTGTTATATGGTGCATAATAATTTATGATCACGTAACAATGATAAGTTATACTTTTTATTATTTGACGATATATAATTAATTTTATGATATACAGTCAAATGACGTACATGGTATATGTAATAATACCTACTCTTGTCCTTTTTGGTCCTGCAACCTCTAAGAGGAGGCTTTTTAGTACTTGGAATTAGGTCAGGTCGCTGCCTACCTTGTAGCACATACCATTATTCATATTAATGAAGGAAAAAGGACCACCAATAGCGTTGTTAATTGATTCAGGACACAATATTAAAACGATCGTACGATGAAAAATAGTTCTAAGCTGTGGTTAAATCAATAAAAACATGCACTTGAGAAAAATTTATCTAAAGTGACATTTTAGGTTGAATCTAGGGTTAATTGTCACGCTTTGCAAGTGGATGTAGAATTGCATGCACTTTTATTAGTATTTAACATTTGACCGATCTATGAACCAAAGTTTACAACAATATTTAAAAAGTATTTAACTACATATGTACGGTACTTTTTCAATATATTATTGTGAAAATATTATTAAACACATAGTCATATATTATAATTTTTCAACATAATATTTAAAAAAACAATCCAAACATATCCTAGTATTTTTTTTAAGGTCCATAAAGAGTAAAAAAATATTAACTGTTATTGTCACTATCGTCCTCAAAGAATTAGAAAATATTCGGAAAGTTGCATATATGGCCTAATTAGGCGCCGACCAAACTTTAAAAGAAACAATTAACTATAAAGTTTGTACTTTTCTTTTTGTGGTTTGGTGAAACCTTAATGGACCACATAGGAACAATAGAAATACGTGGATAGAATATAGTAAGCTCTATGATGATGATTGAATGTGGAAGAAACTTCAAAATCTCGTGAGGTTGTTTTCATGAACGTTGGAGTTGGATACGCATTTAACATACTTGTAAATAATGAAGGATGGAATAATCGCATTGCATTCAAAGCCGCAATAGATTATCTACATTATACGGTGGAAAAACCATCCTTTTCTGTATTGAATTTCTGCTTTGAGTGGCTGTTGGATCTGGAATTCCTCTCTATATTTGCGGCTATTTTTAGATGACTTTTTTAGCTGCTGACAGTTGCCAATAATTTAATACCAGAATCATTTTTGCTGGCGGAGCAAAGTTACTTTTCCCATCGTGCCCGAAATTAGGAGGAAAAAGATATGCGCGGATTATGCTAGTCAACAAACTTAGGAAAGGGTGTTTGGTTTAGGGATATGGATTCATGAATATCAAAAGTAATGATATGCATGTAGCTTGTGTTGGATAAATCTTTATTAAGATCGTGTTTTTTTTTTATTACTATATTCACAAATGAGATAATTTAATTAAAATTCAACCAAGAATAAAAGAATGAAATTGTCGAAATCTGCATCGATCATTCCCTAATTTGTGACTTAAATTTTTAATAGATTAATTTATTAGTGTAATTAAATTTTAGTTGTGGTTTTAATATATAAGTTAAATAATTTAAATTCATGTCGATAGAAATATTTATGATTCTTGGATCTCTTATTCTTTACACAACGAAATTAGTTATGCAAAAAAAACAATGGTTAGTGTGATTTTAATTGTGAACAAGCAATAATTATTAATGAGTTCGTTAAAGATTACATTACAAATCTAAGATATGTTAAATCAATCGTGTGGACTTGGAACTGATCCTTTTCTTCCAATTAAACAAGAAAGAAAATTTTCCATCTGACCACAGCATTTAATTTTGGACATCAGATGTCCTTTCCAACTCTAACCGTTGGGCCCTTCATTATCCCTTCGTCCAACAACCACCCTAAACGGCGGCGCGTACTTGACCAAGCGCGTGACTTAGTAATCCCTTCTCTTCCCTCTCCAGAAAAAAGCCATTGGCCCGGATAGCTTCCACAACATGCACTATTTACACTTCACTCATCCAACTCTCACCCCTTCTTTTAACACTACAAGCCCATTACGTTTCCTTCATTTTCATTCATTCCTGATCGCAATCTCAATGCGCAATACGCACTCGGGTTCACTTTAATTCCAGCTCATCATCATCTCGTCATCATCATCACCGCCAGCAGAACACGTACAGTATAATACTCGGAGCCTCGTGGCATTAGCATTAGCCATCTCAATCCCCCACTCAAGTATTGTTTCTTTCATCATTTTCAGTTATATGAGTCTAACAAGTTGTTGATTTCACTTTTTTCTAACTTTTTTTTTGTGTAATTGTAATTTAGATCAATCACTCTAGTGTAGTTGTGTTTAGATGTAATAAAAATCATTACTTGGGCAAGAAATTTGATTTATACTGAATTTGATTTGTGGGTTTTTCTGGGTTTTGCTTGTTATTATCAATAATTGCTGAATAACATCATTTAAATGGTGCTCTGAAAAGTTGGGATTTTTACGGAGACTGATGATTTCTTTTGCATTTCTCAGACTTGGGCTTTGATTCTTGTGAGTCTGCTACTTGAGGGACTATTAGAAACCTGTTTTTGCAGCATTGATATTGGTGGTGTGTTTTGTGGGGTGGTGGATTAGACTTGGCTTGTTTGTTGAAGCTGTAAAGTCCTGACGAATGTTTTGGGAATTCTGGCATCTGGGTTTGTCTCGCTTTGGTGTTTACAATAATGGGTTGTGCTTATTCAAAGACTTGTATTGGTGGTCTATGTGCACCGAGAGAAGACAAGGTTAAGGAAAGTGAAAAGGTAAAAGCAGCTGAGATTGGAGTGTTCTCACCTGCTTCTTCAGATGAAGAACGGGAAGATAGAGATCAATTGAACCAGTTAAGCTTAACCAGGGATCATGAGGCAGGTATAAGTAGACTGTCTAGGGTCTCAGCGCAATTTTTGCCCCCGGAAGGCTCACGGACTGTGAAGGTTCCGACAGGGAATTATGAATTAAGATACTCATTTCTATCGCAACGAGGGTACTATCCTGATGCACTTGATAAAGCTAATCAAGACAGTTTTTGCATTCATACTCCATTTGGAACAAGTCCAGATGATCATTTCTTTGGGGTTTTTGATGGTCATGGAGAATTCGGGGCTCAATGTTCGCAGTTTGTAAAGAGGAAGCTGTGTGAAAATTTGCTTAGGAATAGTGAATTTTGTGTGGATGCTGTTGAGGCGTGTCATGGAGCATTCTTGACAACAAATTCACAGTTACATGCGGATGCTTTGGATGACAGCATGAGCGGGACTACAGCAATTACAGTATTGGTTCGTGGTACAAAAATTTATATTGCTAATTCTGGTGATTCAAGAGCTATTATAGCTGAAAGAAGAGGGGAGAATATTGTGGCTGTTGACCTTTCAATTGATCAAACTCCATTTCGGCCTGACGAACTTGAAAGGGTTAAGCTTTGTGGAGCAAGAGTTCTCACTCTGGATCAAATTGAAGGACTGAAGAACCCTGATGTGCAATGTTGGGGCACTGAAGAAGGCGATGATGGTGATCCACCAAGATTGTGGGTCCAACATGGGATGTACCCAGGTACTGCTTTTACAAGGAGTATAGGTGATTCTATTGCTGAGACGATTGGCGTCATTGCAAACCCTGAAATTGCTGTTTTGGAGCTCACACCCAATAATCCCTTCTTTGTACTTGCCAGTGACGGGGTCTTTGAATTCCTTTCCAGCCAGTCTGTTGTGGATATGGTACGGCATTTTTAATCTCTTGTTTAGGTTGGAAGCATAGTAAATGGTTCAAAGTCTAAATTTCTCTATAGATAGAAACTAATGATTTTGTGTTATATTTTGTCATATTTTCAAGTCCCAAATATAATATGGTGGTTTTGAAGCTTAAGGACATTATGTGATTGTTTGAGTCTTTAAGTTTCATTGTAAATTCAGATTGAGACCATACCAACACTTTTATTGGTAGGGTAGGCTTAATTCACACAATTCACAAAGTCATTTGAGTAAATTATCATTTTTGAATTGCATATGATGGTTTGATATTCTAGTGAAGTTAATTTAGGGGTGTCCTATATCTCCTAAGGGAATAGTATCACTTAAAGTAGAAACATGCTATAAGTTTTGTGGATGGTTGCATAATCCAAGTATCTTGGATAAGCAAACAGGACTCAAAAGTGACACGATATGACATGTTGACAAGATATTTTTAAAAATGGAAAGAACATGCCTCGATAGATTATGAATCTAGGAAGCAGTTATATGTGCCACTTTCGGTGGTTATTTATAGTCCTTGCCTCTGGAATCTTTATAACTGTATCCACTCGTGGCATTAATGTATGCATGTATAAGGTGCAGATGCAACTACATGATACTTTCAATAGAAAGGGCTGTGATTTATACCACCTGTGTAAAAATCATTTGTAATAATTATATGTAGGTTCATATCAAATTACTATTTTAATAAGGTAAAATTTTTATTGTATTGTGTGATGGGATCTGTTGTTTTAGTCCAGCTTATTTTTGCCAGGTTGCAAAAGTTTATTAGCTCTTGGGATTGACCAACTCCTTGTAACTTGTAATCCTTGTCAACGTCCTATTTCACGGGGAACCACTAGTCACTTGATTCTGCATGTATGTTGTGCTTTGCTAGTGCTCTGCTAATGCCAATTCGTCTATGTTCCCACTTTGTCACTGATTACAATACGTACAAAACATCTATAAATTTGGTTTGACCAGATAAGTACATTTCAAATAGACGTAATCAATATTCAGAGATGACAATGGTGGGAGGAAAGTTGAGCCAACTTTTGCTTATTTGCTTATTATTTTTAAGTGTTATTATTATCTTATACTAGCTTTTAGGTAATTGCTGATTACGGGCTTAGATCATGATTTGCAACTGTATTGTACTTTTAGTCTTCATTTTTTTCCCTTCTAGATAGGTATATGCTAATATTTCATAAGTCCACTTTTTGGTGTGCGTAAGATTTTATAGAGGGGGCGGTGTACTTGGTTCATTGTCTTAGAGTTGAAATAGGAAAGCCAAATGGTTAATGTGGGACAGCTTTATATAATTAGTGCCATAATATAAACAAGATCATTATACGAGATTGTTAGTAGGATTTATGAGCGTGGTTTATTCTTTGGCAGCTAGTTTTGGAGCAGTAGTATGAGAACTGTTGAAGGCTTCTTTATCCGTAGTACACTAGTTTAGTCATTTATCACGATCATGAATGAAGGTTTTTAGTACCTCTGTTTGGTATTCCTTGATCTAAATTGCATAATTGTTTTTGTGCTAAAAGTTTTTATGGGAAACTAAAGCTCTTGCTGGTTTCTGTTTCTTTTGTTTAACTCTGCTTGTCTGCCTTGTGCATCAACTGAATTTCTTAGAACTTAGAGCTAGTCTAAGAAAGCGGCCTCGGGGGTGGGGGTGGGGGTTGAAGTTTGAGATTAAACGCTCTCCATTTAAACTTAATTGGTTTTTGGAGGTTTTTTTCATCCTGTTCATATCCTCTGAGATCACAGTCGGTGTGTGCGGTATCTTTAGTACCAAACAAATTACTTATTGTGTAATAAAAAATCCAGGTTGTCAAACACAAGGATCCTCGTGATGCTTGTGCTGCAATTGTTGCCGAATCCTATCGTCTATGGCTTCAGTATGAAACTCGTACAGATGACATTACTGTGATAGTTGTGCAAATTAGTGGCTTAACCCAGGTAAGGACATGCTTTTTTGATTTTTAACCTTATATTTCGATTTGATCCGCAACCATAGCCACTATGCAACAGAACAATTAATTAATGGATGATCATCTTCCTCCAGGCTGCTGTTGCTCGATCACCAAATTCTGATGCAGTTTTAAGACCGCCACTACCTCAAGTTGTAGAGGGGTCAGGATCAGAGTCTCCTTCAGTTATGAGCCAGAATACTAGAAACCATCGTGTAAGGCAAGACGTAACAAAGGCACGACTTCGAGCTATAGAGAGTTCTTTGGAGAAGGAGCAAATGTGGGTTCCTTCTTCTCCATCTCACAGGAAGACGTGGGAAGAAGAAGTAAGCCTTTTTTCTTGAGTATTCAGCACAAATTCGTTTTGGGAAACAAATTGTTTACTTACTCCTTATCTTGTACAACCATTACGTCTTATCCTCTAATCAAAATCCTATTTGACAGGCACATATTGAGCGGGCATTACATGATCATTTTCTTTTCAGAAAACTTACAGATTCTCAGCGTCATGTTTTGTTGGATTGCATGCAAAGAATTGAGGTTCAAGCAGGAGATATTGTGGTGAAGCAGGTAATTTTCATGTTATGTTTATTTGCTTCCTCAGCAAAAGAAAATATTCTTTGATTTCATGTGCAGCTTGGTATGCACCAGTGAATTAATAGTCATATACCATTTCAATATTTGAAGTAAATTTGTTCTATGACTTTGTACGATGAAGTCCTACCTGACATCATATTGCAAGTTTAGTTTTAAGAAGTATTGTGCTTCATGATCAATCTAGTAACTCTGTAAACAGGCTAATATACTACTGAAGTTTAACCCCAATCTAACCATCGATAATTTATTGGATATGACGCTATAAATCTTTTGAGTTGACCAGCTAGAATAAGGAGTTGAATGATCTAAACTTGGTGATTGAGACAAAAACTTCAAGTGTAGCTGTTGTTGTTTTAGGGAAATAAAAGAGTTGTTTCCTTTGTTTTAATGATTAAGTAACACAATCATGCTCTGATTTCATTATTCTATCTCAACCTTGAATTCAAGTTTGAGTTGGATATGAGGTGTAAGATTAGCATTTAAGCTTGAATAACTGCAATATTATATTCTTTAGATTGAAGCATGGCTTGAAAGTTCAGCCCAATTTCTAATCTAGTTAGATGTATTCTTTATATAGCCCTATTCCAAAAACTTTAGGTTTGTATTTATGGACAACCCATGCTAATGTATGAATTGCTCATATATTGTATTAATCAAAAGATGTACAATGCTTGTATTTACAAGTTACAAATAAACTATTTAAACTTGTTCATAAGTTTTTTTAGCCGAATATAACTATTTGTATTTGAGCTTGAAAATTTAGTGAACCTAAAGGTAAAGTCAGTTGAGCTTGTACTGGGCAAATTTCAAACTCAAGTCATACCTTAATCCAATTGAACTCGAGCCCTTACTCAAGGGCACAGTTTTGCAGCCTATAACTATGGTTTTATTGTTTAGTTTAACTTGTCCATCGTTAGATGTTAGTAGTCACAGCATTGAATAGAACACTGATTTTAGCTGCAGTGACTCTTTTTTAAGCTAAGAGGTTTCAGAATATTTTCTGTGTGGAACTGATATACCCAAGCTTGTGTCTCAATGGTTTCCTCTTCTTAATATGATATTATTGTTTCGAAATATGGATAATAAATGGAGCATATTGCAGGGTGGTGAAGGTGACTGCTTTTATGTTGTTGGAAGTGGAGAATTTGAGGTCTTGGCCACACAGGTAATCGAAAGTTCTAATGTGAGATTATACATTTCTAGTTAAGAACTTTTTTACTGTTATTTGTAGTTAACTGCTTTTCATACTAGTTGTCAGCCTTTTTTCATTTACTTCAAATTGTTTGATTCTAACTTACTTAAGTAAAAAGCTGCATTGTTGTAATCTAGTTTTGTTTGCCTTCCACTTTTGGCTTAAGAAAAACTGGAAAAAATTTCTAGAATTTTCCAGAAAAAGTTTTGCTTATGAAAGCTTTTTGAGGCTGCAACAGTGATCTAGTTCTTCAAATAACTTTTAGCTAAGCATTTCTTAAGGAACTTTGAAAGATCTATAACACAAAAAAACAGGCACTGCATATGATAGTACATATTTCTTTGCTGTTAAAAGTAAAGGTCCTTCAGTCCAATTTGTCTGAGTCATTTTTTATTTTCTCTAGAATTTCTTCTTGTTGAAATTTGCTTTTAACATGCTATTACAAATCTCAGGAAGAGAAAAATGGAGAAGTGCCTAGGGTTTTACAACGGTACACAGCTGAGAAGTTATCATCTTTTGGGGAGCTGGCATTGATGTGAGAGTTCATTATGCTGTTACATCTCTGTAATTGAAGTTCAAAGTCACTTCTTGTTTCTAGATACTGGGGCATATTTAGACATGCCTGATCATATATCATTCTTTTACAATAGCGAATTCTGTAAACAAGTGCAGTGCCATTTGCATGATAAAAGAGCAAGCATATTTTCTATGGGAAAGAGGAATTATCCTCAATTACCTTATAGGATGTCTATTATTCTTTTCTAATATAAAAAGAAGGAAAGGTGGTTAGACTCTTTATTTATTTTTGGAAACCGAAAAAGATCAATCCTCTACTGGCTGGGTTCTGACATTTGTTTATTGGAGATCTGCTTCAATATAGAATGGTGGAATTTTGGTATACCGGGTAGCATGGATCATTTTTAAGAATCTGAAGTTCATTGCTGATTGCATTCTCATTAATCTTCTTCCTTTTTTTTTTTTTTTTCTCTTTGGTTGTATATCAAATTGCAGGTACAACAAGCCCCTGCAAGCTTCTGTCCATGCTGTAACCACTGGAACTCTATGGGCACTTAAGAGAGAGGATTTTAGAGGAATTCTTATGTCAGAGTTCTCTAATTTGTCATCATTGAAGCTTTTACGATCAGTGGATCTTCTCTCCAAGTTGACAATTTTACAACTGAGTCATATTGCAGATTCTCTTTCGGAAGTGTCTTTCGTCAATGGACAGACAATAGTTGAAAAGGTAAGGATCGAGTATTTAAGTAATTAACTATTTATCCTTTTGTTAAACTCAAGTTTAGAGATGTTAAATGCTGATACCTCAACTTAAAAGGAGGATATGGGTAATTAAGCAGGTCTCATAATTAAATTTCCTTGCTAGCATGACTACCTTGCTTGTCATACGTACCATTTTGGAGTTCTTTCAATGGTACCATGTTGCATTTTTTGTTTACATTATATGCAACATTTGTTTCCTGTTAGAAAATATTTACGTCTGTGAAGACTATTATATTGGTTCCCCGTTTTCATCATTTATTGGGACTGAATGCGTCTAACAGCACATTTTGGTGCAAATACTCTTTCTGTGTTTGCAGAATGAGGACCTCACGGGTTTATACATTATCCGAAAGGGGGTGGTGAAAATTTCATTTGACATGGATTCCATGAAAAATTGCAATGCGACCAGCCTTATGTCTGAAAACCAGGAGGTTGATGAACTGCAGAACAAGAAGGTGCTTGCAGTGGAAAAGTTTGAGGGGAGTTATTTTGGAGAATGGATGCTTCTAGGTGAACACGTTTCATCCCTAAGAGTCACTGCTGTGTGTGATGTTATTTGTGCTGTCTTAACAAAAGAAAAGTTCGATTCAGTTGTGGGCTCTCTGGCAAAGCATTCAGAGGATGATCCTAAGTATGTGGTTACCTTGTCCTTAAAGAGATTCATAAAATTAACACCTAATTATGTTGATTGGTCTTGTCAACTTATGCTGTTCCTTGATATATTTTTGACCAACACCTAGGCCAAAGGACTATCCTGTGAGCTTGTCAGAATCTATGGAAAATTATGATGCTCCAACAATTGAGAAGGTTCAGCTTTCTGATTTGGTAAGGGATATCTTGGCTTTACTTCAGCTTACATCCAAAAGAAACTTTAACAAAAAGAAGACAAATGATATTATGTATTAATGATATCATTTAGGAGTGGAGAACGTGCTTGTGTACCACAGATTGCAGTGAGATTGGCCTTGTACGTTTGAGAGACTCAGGTTGGTGTTTTACTTTTTCTGTGCGGATTTAGACTTGAATATTCCATTCATCATTCCAGTTGAAATGGAAAATATTCCCGGTTGCTAACCTTTAAATCTGGTCAGTTACACTTTGCTAGAAAAAAAGGTGATGTATCAGATGAAATGAGGCAATATCAAGAAATCAATGAATAAGGTTTTCATCCCTTTTTCTCCTCTCTATCGCAGATAGATTGCTTACTTTTAAGAGGTTTTCCAAGCAGAAGATTAAAAGACTCGGAAAACAAGCACAGGTTCTGAAAGAGAAGAATCTGATAAAGTACGCAAGCCCATCTGTTGGAGTGCCTCGACTTGTATGTACCTGTGCTGATCAACAACATACTGGCATGCTTCTGGATACACACCTTGCTTGCTCTTTAGCTTCTATTCTCCATAGCCCACTTGATGAACAATGCGCACAGTTCTGTGCTGCCTCTGTTGTTACTGCTCTGGAAGATCTGCACAAGGTATGAAATCAGCAAATTGAAGGTTGCTTTTTTAGGAACCCTTGTTGATAAAATGGAACCCTTGTTGATAAAATTGATTTCAATCTGTTTGTGTTTGTATATGGTTGTATCAATTTCAGAATGGCATTCTTTACAGAGGTGTGTCTCCTGATGTTCTAATGTTTGACCAGATGGGATATGTACAGGTGAAATTTTTACCAGTATTTTACTTCACGTTTTTAAGCAAATTTCACTTGTTTAATGTGGTCGTACCTTTCTATATCCTCTTAAACTGTTGACATGAAGAATCAATTAAATTAAGGGGTTTTTTGGTTGTAGCTAGTGGACTTCAGATTTGGAAAGAAGTTATCTGGTGAGTCAGGTGAGAGAACTTTTACCATTTGTGGGATGGCGGACTCTTTAGCTCCAGAGATTGTCCAAGGGAAAGGGCATGGTTTTCCTGCTGATTGGTAAATAACCACTTTCATTTGTATCCATATTTATTGTAGTACTGTATTTTATTAAGGGCATCCAGTGACGTTGCTGAACACTTGTTCTAGCAACAACCTTTTTGTAAGTCCACTTGTTTTAGTAACATAAAGCAGACAGAGAGAGAAGTTGAAGAGATCTCTTGGGAAGAAAAAGGATTCAAATTGAAGCAAAGGGCAAAAACATGATGCACCAGAAGTTTATCTGACATTTTCTGAGGTTGCACGTGCATTCGAAAAGCATAACAAAATTGCATACATGAAGCATACAGATGCAAGTAGGATATTAAATGCCTGCCACTAGACGACTCCAGGATTTAATGAAATCATCATGCTTGTGGTTCCAGTTTTTCTTTTCAAATATCAATTCATGTTTAAGGAAGGGGTTAAGTAAGTCGAGTTTAACAAAGTGGAAAATTATCTCAATTAGATTTTGTTTGATCCATTAAACACTTTATATATGGGTTTAAGCTTGACCTGTGCATCTCCAGTAAACATCTTTTAGTTACTCTTTTGGTCTTTTATTTCACATCATGTACTATCATGGATGTGTCTTATCACCCTCTGATTTTGTTTGTGGAATTTGCGCAGGTGGGCTTTGGGAACCTTGATCTATTTCATGTTACAAGGTGAAATGCCATTTGGATCATGGAGAGAAAGTGAGCTTACATATGCAAGAATTGCGAAGGGACAGCTAACTCTTCCAGAAACTCTCAGTCACGATGCTGTTGACCTCATTAAGAAGGTACCATTAAGACAATCAAGTGTCTAGTTTTATTGATCATAAATTTGGAAGTATTACACTGATGATTCTGATTCCTTTCAGTTACTCGAAGTAAATGAAAGTTTGAGACTTGGAAGTGAAGGAATTGACTCTCTAAAAAGTCATCCATGGTTTAATGGTGTGGATTGGGATGGAGTCAGAGACCATAGAATTCCCTCTCCTCATGAAGTCATCTCTCGTATAAATCAACACATGGAAAGCCATTTTGAAGATAATTCATCCCCGTTGCATTCTCCTCTTAATGACCTGGAAGAACTCAACACCCCAGAATGGCTGGAAGATTGGTAGAAATAGAATTGGGTTGCAATTCTTTTCTTGTTTCCTTTAGTCATGGCTATTTCTCAAAATTGACTCTGTGGCCATTTAACTTCCAATGACTTGAGTGCCAAGACGCATCCTTTTGATAGCACTCACTGATGAAGCTAGTTGATAGGTTCCTTCTTGGATTACTTCCTGTACATACATAAAAATGTAAATGATTTGAGTGGTTTTCTTGCTTGTATTGCCCCATTTTTTATGTGAGTGGAGGTAAGCATGTAATCCCTGGATAGTTATGAGATTTTAGCATGGCTCCAGAACTTCACAATTGGTAGGTCTCTTGTATTTCTTGGTAAATTGATTTTGGTTTAGTACTTAAGGACTGAAGATATGAGGAATACTTTTTCGACCAATATATATTTTCCATACGATACTCCTTCACATACTCTGCTGTTTTATACTGAAAATCTCCTTCAGATTGCTCATTTGATTCTAGCTTGTTTTCATGAGAATCCTCTTCAAGTATATTTTCTCGTTTCAAACATGATGGCCTCGTATAGATGTTGCTCTAATCATAAGTCAACTAAACTGGAAGATAAGAAAACAAGGGACGGAATGTATGTTTGTAGCTACTTCTCTTTACATGGTTTGCTATGAAATTGCTTGCGGTTGCATGACTTGAAGCTTTTGAGCCTAAAAAAGTGCCTAGAAAACGCAATACTTGTTTTTGAATGCTTTGCCAAAGCAGGTTTGATGACATTTTTAGTTAATTCTTTCATCATTATAAAAATGCTACCGTCCGATACGTCAGGATACTGTGCTTGGAATGTGTTGGGCCAAAAATAGCTGTTCTAAAGTGGACCAGGTCCGCGGATGAATAGAGAGTCATTAATACTCGATGGATCCTACTGAGTCTGGTTGGCTCCCTTATTTACCGTTGAATCCACAGGTGGAGGCCGTAGACTCGCTTCACCCCAGAAAAATTTGGGCAAAAAATGGCTGTTATTATGTGATCATTAATTAATGTACAGTTGATGGAGTCATCATTCAGAAGAAACTAATTTTCCTTTATACTCTTTTTTTTTTTTTTGTTTAATCAAACCTATACTATTACAATTGGAAGAAGGGAATGGTATTTGGTAGTATTTTAACCCCTAATCTCTAATGTAAAGTCGTGGAGTTCTAATCGCTCAACCTTCTATTTGTTCTCAATTTCCCTCTATCGTGGAATAGATAAAATTTGGAGTAAACAAAATCAAGTTTGAATATCACCCTAGACTCAACTTATAAATAGTTATGAGAAGCTCTACAAAATAAACCAAGAGGACTAACAAAATGTCTGTGTCTATACCTATTCCTGTCTTGCTATCCAATTCTTTCAGCATCTCATCTAAATTGCTTTACAAGAATTCCATCTGTATGGTTGTTTTTTGAGGTATTTTTAAAAAAATATTACTATAGCAACTTTAAATATTGTTCTCTATAAATCTATTTGTGTAATAAAAAGTTGATTGGAAAAGGTGTTTGAAATTTTTTAAAAAATATATTTCTGAAAACAAACTAAACAAACGGAGCTTATGTTAACCCTACAATGCCATGTATTTTAAACGTCTGTTAGCACGGGAATGCTCCTATTCTGAATCAACATTTTGGGTCTATTTATCTTCCAAGAATTTGATTCTTAAGAATTTCAAAATTCAGAAAGTTAATCATTTAGTTTACATAAGTACCAAGTGAAAATTGAATCTTTCGATGATCAAAGTCTCTGAAGTTCGAGGAAAAATAACCACAAAAAAAAGAAAGAAAAAGAAAAAACCCTCTGAAACAAAAAGAATATAAAAGTAGGGCCAGATCTTTTCTGCCTTGTGCCAAACTTGTTTGCTTAGGCTTCCTAATTTGGGTAGTTTTGGAACCAACTAATGCCCCTCCTCCTATGAGGACTAAAGTGCTTTAATTATTTTGTTCGTATGTATTGCAGCATCTAAATCTAAAAAAAAGAAGAAATTTCCTCTAGATCTAGCTGGGCTTGATTACATAAAATACAGTGGTATCTAAAGTGGTGGTCCTAATTGCAATAAAACATCAATAATATTTCTTTTATTCGGATTAAACTCTGACATCACTCCATTTAACAGTTGTTTTGACGTAATGCCAAAACTGTTTGTCTTTTTCCAGCAGAAAGATACTCAAAATTGTTAAATTCTATATACTGAATCTGGGGCCCATCTCACGCCAACGATGTTTGTTGTAAATTACAGCTTTGTGATGACGAAATAATGACATAAACACATCTTTCAAAGTGTCATCTTAAGGCAAATTTAATTAGTTTAATACTAGATTATAATGATTATAACCTCTATAAAGAATTAAATAAAAAACAAGCAACTCGAGCTTTTTTTTTTTGTTTTAATCCCAAGATTAATTAGATGGAGATTAGGTTTCAAACTCCCCTAATCACTTTGAAAGCTAAGTTAACGATGGAAAACTATAGAAGATCTTACGTTCTGGTTTACAACTCAACTTTTAAGGTAAATTTTGTTTTGAGGTAAACGTTTGTGGGCTCGTCTCGATGATGGCAGTGCATCTGCCAAATAATGCTAGAACGTCCATTTTTTTCTTCATAGTTTAGAAAAAATTATTGATAATTACCAAGAAAATGACATTAATCAAGCATCTTAATTATTACAATTCTAAAATGAGAAACCAGTGAATTTCATGATAAATCATTTCCATTGATAACAGTTGGACACAATTAATAAAAATACGAAGAAACGTGCACCGAACAAGCCTAAGAAATTATTCTTTATTACATTTTTTTCTATAATTTACGTTTAAAAAAATTATTGGATGTTCTTAATACTTAGTTAATAAGTCGTGGTTGGATTGACAAGTATGAGAAAGACCAGGCAACTGCTTCATTTTTATTTTTCTTTATTAAAAAATGTAAGAGTCCTTAAGACATGCGTGATCATTTTGTTTTCCTTAATTAGTGACAAAGAAAGTGAACGAGACAAATAGATAATCAATTGATTGTCGAAACGGATGGAGCAAATTGTGTTTGGATGAAGGTTTTTTTTTTTTTTTAAAAATAATAATACAGTATTTTTTTATTAGGTGAATTTGGAGGACATGTCTGAAAATTATTTTTTCAAAAAAAAGAAGAAAAAAAAACCAAATACAGCCTTAATATCTTGCGGCTTTGGTTGACCCCAAAAGATTATGCAAACGAGATGCTTAAGTTTTAGGGTTGTGACAAGGGGTGATAGCAAATAGTATTTGACAAAGAAATTCAATAACTTAGACCAAGAAGTTACATTTAACAAATTTCCAAGCAAGACATTCACGTCATCAAGCTAAGCTTTAAAGCAATTCTAGCTTGGTGAAAGAAATTTCCCTAGAGATACCTACAAACCTATGTAGAGTTGTTTATACTTGATAGTGAGATATTATGTCGGTTTTGAATTTGAAGTATATGAGTTGAACAAGATTCTTGCTACTAGAATTAATCACCAAAAAGTACATTTTTAATGCCTCCTCTCCACCACAATTATTATTATTATTATTATTATTATTTTGTTTCGTGAACAGATTTAAAGAGTGGGAATCAAAGGGTTTATTTAAGGAGTATTCACATAAAATAGTGCTTGATTCCTAGAACCAGAGAAGAGACCAGGGTGGCTTGCAGAGCTTGTTGCCCAAGTGCTTATATTTTTCTAATAGGATACAACATTCTAATAATTTATCAACATGGGCAGAGGTGAAAGCATATTAAATAGGAAAAGAAATGCTTAAAAGCCATTATTTATGCACTAACTTCAGAAAGTAATTATAAGGTGATTGTGATCACTTTTGCAGTTGTTGATTGTGATATATCCTCAATGATTCATGTACAATAGCGATTCAAGTATACTCAAGTTTTCATATGTGTGTGGTAAATCAATTTTGAACCAAAAACATGTCAACGAAAAACTATCAGAAAAGTTAAAGAAACATCTATGGAAACTAATTCTACCCCCTAAAGAGAAGAGTTTCAATGAGTTCTAACCAAAACTGCACCAGATTTCAAGAACCTCAAATCCCAGGATATTGCATATGCTTCAAAGAGTTTTAATGGGAATTTTACACATTCGATGATTGCCTTGTGTTTTGACGTTGGGTTGACCTTCTTTCTCGGTTGGCAAACCATTGAACTGTTCTTCTTGCAATTGGCAGCCAAAGTCTCCTCATCTTTTCCTCATTGACACTATTTTCTGGATGAGACTCATGAGATGGCTCTCTATTATCAGTAAATCTGGTGTTGAACTCACTAAATCTTGGATGAACTATTATCTCTGACATGGATCGCTTCTCAGAGGGATTCAGAACATTTGATGCATTAATTCTTGAATCTCCTTTAGACTCTGATGAAGCTTTTGCAAAATTCGGTAATGGTGGAAACGAATCACTCTGCTGGATTTTACTCAACTTGATCTCAAACTCTCTTTTTCTGTCCATTTCCTCTTTAATATTCATGATTTCACCATCACCAATCACTCTTGTTGGAGTCGATTTCCCCGTTGTATTCGATTCCAAAGCAGAGAATCTATTGCTTGAAATACGATTAAGCATTTCTGAATTTAGAAACATCAGGTCTGAAGAACTTACATTGCTCCAACGATTCTTCATCAGTGCAACATCAGAAACAACAATTTTGTGATTGAATTTGTGCAAGATTCTCCCGTTTTCATCTGCATCATCACTTAGCTGAATAGGCCATTCTTCTTCGTTATTATCCTTTTCTGTTTTCCTAAAACTGCTGGCAACACTAAATCTTGAAGAACCTAAATAGCTTTCTTCTCTTTGAACAAAGAGCTCAATATTGGAATCGCCTCGCAGCTCTGACTGGTTCCACAAGAATCTCAAGCTATTCGAATAAGTGAACGTTGAAAGATCATCAGCACTGATCTTATGCCTGCAAAGTGGACAGCTTGAATGCTTCTCTAGCCACTCATCAAGACAATTCATGTGAAAGGCATGTTTGCACTTTGGCAGTAGCCGAAGAACTTCGGTATCTTCAAATTTTGACAGGCAAATTGCACACTCGAGCCCTTCTCTGGACCCTTTTAGTGAAGAGAATCTAAAGAAAGGAAGGGATTCAATTACAGTTTTATCAATTCCTGAGAACCGAGACCTCGAACGAGGCAAGCCATCAATAATTTGCAGAGTATGGACAGAGTTGGAAGATGTATTTCTGCAGAACTTAGCATATAGCAAAAGGATAAAAGTTAAAGAAAACATAATAGCAAGGATGCCAATCACAACAGCAAGGCTTGGCCGAAAATTGCTGACAACATCTTGTGAAGGTAAATTAAACTGACTTGGAGATGTTTGTGCTTGAACTTGGATAAACATGAGATGAAGAAAAAAGATGCACAAACTCAATGTATTCATGGGAAGATTTTTGAAAGGTTGAAACTTGCCTAAAAGTCCGCACTTGCACAAACAGCATGCTGCTAGAATATGCATTATCTTCCTGCCGCAGAATGGCTTGAGAAAAGGTTAGTTTGATGTTGGTTTGTTAAGCATAAGTCTATATTATAAAGCGTGTCCCCTTAGATTGTCAGTGTTCTTGATTTCTTCATATATAAGGTCAATTTGGGGCAATAATATATGTTGTGTTTGGTGCACAAGTGCTTTTTTATATCTTCTTTTTTTTTTTCCTCTTAAATTTGAAGTTCTGATAATGATGGAAAAGTGGGGATGGCTTATACTTAAAAAAGTTTTACACCTGTTCAACCTCTGACTTCATTGGCATCAACTCTAGCAATATATTAGTTAGTCATCACATTACTCATCAACTACTCTTTTGTTTATGATTGAGAAACCTATACAAAAACTTAGAAAAATTTTGAGTGGCATTACTTCTACTTAATTTGAACTTGGAATTCAAAAGCATAACTATTTTTTTTTTTTTTTTAGCTTAAGGAATATCTTCTTTATTTTTGGGAAAAATTAAACATGATAAGAATAATTAGTTCAGTTATACAAGTAATTATGTGACTGAACACTCTAGATAGAACTACTACCTAATCTCTTATCATGGTTTATCGCAAAAGAGTCAAAACATTTTGGATAATGACTGTCTTAATTCTCTTAATTAGGATGCCCACAAAGTCGAGCGATAGGAATTATTCAATTTTATACTGTGTGGAAGTTAATTCACCACAAGAAATTTTAGTTGGCTACTAATCAAGTACACATATTGCCGGATTAAACTTTTGCCAGCTAATGCCCCATTTTTAAATAATTAATTCTAATTATGGAAGTAGAATATTCCCACGATTTAAAGCCAAAACAGGGTCAACTAATAAACAATATTTGGATCATTGCAAACACATGAACTAGGTAGCCTGCAAGTAAATTACGTTAGACATGACCATGCGAAGGAATCAAATTTTATTTGAATTTTATACCTGATATGCCTAAGCAATTTGCATTCTTTAACTAAAAAAATGTAGGACAGACTTTTAAGTCTACGTGTTCTTTTTTTTTTTTTTAAATGTTTGATCCATTCAACAAAGTCACAAGAAGTTCAAAATTCACAATTGTTTCCAAAACCAAAAATGGCATGGATGGTTGTTCCATACCTAATTTCTTCATGTTGGATAACAAAAATTACTTAAAAGTTCTGTCGAAGCAAATTATCTTTTAGAGAACAAAGATTGAATTAGTAGCTAGTCATTCTCATGCAACTCAAATTTTTGTTTCCATTTCTTTAAATGCATATATCTTTTTTCCATTTCCAGCGTGTCCTACTCATTGATCGCTGCCAAAAAAGTACAATAAAAAGGGCAAAAAAGAAAAGAAAAGAAAAGGGAAAGAAAAACAAGAAAAAGTTAACAAAAATGAACAAAAAGCACATAAATTCCGGCATTCTTTCGTGGAAATGCACATGGAGGATAATTACAGGAATTTCCATGTTCCTAGTCTTTGATGACACAAGCACGACAGATAACACGTCTCTGGTACACGACGTAGCCTCCTATGTCACCGTTTTATCCTTTTTTTTTTTTTTTAAAGTCTTCTTTAACGTTTAATAAGCCGCCTGTATTGAATAAATTAAACACCTATAATTTACCAGCTGAAAATGTCATGAAAAACCATTGCATTGACTTTACAAAAAATTAAAGCCTCATCCAAATAAAAAAATATAGCTGTTAAACAATTAGTTTACCTGAACAGGAAATGTTATGAGTTGGACATGCATTATTGGTGACACAATAAAAAGTTGTCTTTACGACTAATTGGTCATCAGCCAATTGTATCATCCATCTCAGTACATGGATATAGCTATTATCCCATAATCTACCGTGTTTTTGTCAAATTTATTAAAACAAGATTGATCTTGTTGATGTTACATCGAAAAGCGAAATTTTTTCTGGGGTGTCCTAGTTGGTAATCTTGTCCCTGCGGTTTCCCGTTTTTGACAAACAAAACTAACTATACATCATGATCACACCAAAAATATCTGTCTACGTATGATGATGGTTATGCAGTACATAACTTTCTATAAAGGGTTGATTTTTGAAAGAATCAGCAAGATACCGAAAGTGTTTTGTAACGTTTTGTTCAACTTTCAAAACTTTAACCGATTCAAAAGGGATGCTAATGGAAATGCTTTTATATAACGGCGAAACAAAAAAGGGAATGCTATGACATTGTAAAAGAAAGGATCATACATCAATAACGGAAACTATTGCTTAGACATGCATTAGAATTTGTATTATCATGCATTAATTGATGACAACCTTTTAGTTACACCTTTAGTGTATTTAATATGGTGATGCTTAAGTTAATTCATAGATCAGTACCACCTAAGAACCTTTTTATTTCTTGGAATTGCTGAATCTTAAATTGGTGCCACTCATAAGATAATCAGGAAATATCAAAAAAGGGACTCCATCATGCGTAACGAACAGGGAATTTGTTGTTTCAAACTACCACTAAATGCTGTAGATGCTTCTCCATGATACATTTGGCCGAGAAAGGCAGGCACCCCAACGGATGTATTACATAAGCCTATGGGATGCTGTATCAATTGCTGCAGCTACGGGGATTAAAGAAAAACAGACGTCTAAAATTGCATTCACGAAATGGGACAGAAACACACCTCCATTGGAAACATTAAATTTTGATCGTGCATATTGAAAACTATAATTAGCCAATTGGAACGCAGCAGTCTGTGTTGCCAAATCAATGACATTCTATATGAAAAATCAGCTTTGAGCTGAGGTTGCAGGATTGCTAGTTGGTAATACACCTGTACCAGTATCTGGATTTGTTGGCTCTTCGGCAGCATGTCGAACAAACTCCTCGGGGGACATATGCAAACCATGGCAAGCACATACAATCCTTATCTGTGTAGGACTGTATCTGTAGGTTACCCCTGATATTGTTCGACCATTTGGGCCAGGAGCAGTTGTAGAAACCCATGGTAGATTTGGGTAGGAACCACAGCCTCCGAATTTCAGTTCAGTAGCAATACCTGGCTTTATGGTTGGATATTCAGAAGGGAACCCTTCTGTTCTTGGCAGCTCAGGTCCGTCTTTTTGCCTGAAGGACACCTTGCTTCCTTTCGTATCATCATCCATGTGAGAAGAACCACCTCCTTCTGACAGCAGTTTACCATTGCCTATGGCATGATCTAATGCACTACCATCATGTTGCTTAGATTCAGATGACTTTTGTGGAATTACTAAAGAGAGACCACATCATTTGACAATTGTGAGAACCTCATTTGCAATAAATAAACAGCCATTTAATAAGTTTACAACGACAAATTAAATCAAATTTCTCGAAAGAGACAGTACTCAGGTCTAGAAATGCATCTATGTGCTATTCCACGATATAAAGCTTCTATTGCTTACATACACAAGAAGAAATTAGAGAACCAAAGAAGGTTGATTTTGTAGCACAACTGATGCTCATACGCAGATAATCAGTTATAGAAATGTAAATACATTTATAGACCATTTTCACAGCCAAAAGAGGCCAACTACCATAAAACCACTGAAAAACGATCTTTCACCAGTTCTATTCTGGCTGTATCAAACCCAGACAACTAACACAGAAACTGGGACCCACCATTTTTATTTTCAAGACAAGAAAAAAAAACATTTATGGATTGTCAGTCAACCACACATATGGATGACATTACATGTACCACAAAAGTTGAGGTTTCTCTTCTTGTGAAAAAGGGCATAATATCTGATTTATGATGTCAAGAATGGCTGATATTTTAAATTTTAACAGGAGCCAAAATAGATATTCCCATTCTTTATATTGGCAAACCACTCTACTTTTTCTTTCTTTCCCTAGACCCAAATGTTCGTCCTTTACATGATAGGCCTCCCAATTTTTACCTTAACAAAAAGAGAACAGCAGCTACTGTTCCATTTCTCTACCCTGCGCACCCATACACCAGAAATCACCAGATGCTCCCCCAACTCCCTTTCTTCCTTCCACTCCCCAGTCCCCTGCAACCAAAATCTTGATTACCTCAGCCATCAAGCATCAATCCCAACACAACCACATGCAAACTAACATATCCATATTTCACCATCTAAGTCCATCCGCACACAAATCCCAACCAAACCTCCAGAAAAGTTGATTCACAGACCCTTTCAGCCACCAAGTTGGAAGAAAACTGCTGCTAAGCTCAACTTTATGAAACAGTGTCTTGTTCTGACCCACAATCATCCAAAAAAAATAATAATAATAAAAAAAGAAACGATAAACTTGAACATGCCCCATAAAGGGAACGCCACCAATAAAACCACAATGACCGAAACATATGCAGGAAAAACAACTGCACACACTAAGCCTATCAACATTGCTCTCTGTTTGAATGATGATCTCATTCTTTCTATTTGATGACTGGTTTATTAGCTGCCTATGTGATGACAGGTCTATTGACTAGCAGGCATCAAATTCTTAGAATGATGACTCATTTTTCCAACATCAGAGTTTCCACGCCTAGAATTCTTTAAAATAATTAAAATCATGGGCACATCAACTAGAATAAATTATAGTTCCATTGCACTTCGCCATAATTACAAAGGGAAATCCCAATTATAAAGGCTGCCACCACATCTAAATCCCTTCTTGCCTCTGAAATAAAACATTATCAACATTTTTATGCTTTGGGTTGAACCAATGGGCTTTCTTACCATGCACTTTAGATATGCTACAAAAGTAACAAATTTGAAGATTCAGAACTTATGATGTTGGAAGAGTATGAAGAAAAACCTTGAGTAATCTTCAGACTATCATTCTGCTGATCCGAGTGTAGTGAAACCCTGCTGACAGAGGATGGGTGGATCTGCTGATGAGAAACCACTGGCCGAGAATTATCTTTATCTAGTACTGGAAGTTGGACAGAAGAGTAGCTAACCGCTAAAGGTACATTTGCAGGCATAACAGGTTGGCCTCCAGTTATTTCACTGTTTATAGAGCCTATAACTTGCGTCATGTTAGGTAATGGGTAATTATGTCTGCTAGAAAAACCATTAGGGTCAGAGTCCTTGGCAGGCAGTGGCTGAGGCATGTTCATGATGTTAACTGTTTGCACGGGCAACTGGACACTATAGGGCATGTTCCCAAGCTTAAAATCCTTTTCTGATGAAATGCTGAACCTCTTTTGTCCTGCTAATTCTACAACATTTGACTCAGAAATCCCATGGAAATCTTTACGAAACTCAGATATACCAATTCCAACATATCGTTTGACTGCATCATCCTGCTGCAACCTATGATGCCTAGATGTTGAAGCCTCAGCCTCTGAGTCTGCTACATCTTCATTTTCTGCAGTCGAACCGTCATCAGTATTTATGGAAATGTGAGACATCCTTGACTTGTCATGTAGATCACTCCGATCAGTCTCTTTCTCGCGCTTCTTTGGTTGATTTGTCCCGACAAACACATTTTTCCGTTTCTCACGAATATCTGTCCTATTTTCATCTCCTTCAGCAGCTCTATCATTGACGGCCCAAAATACACTGCTGTTGTGGTTTTTAGAAGTATCTACATTAGCAGGAGTGTTTGAAAGGTTGTTAAAGAAATTCTCAGGTTTCACGGAATCAATCCTCTGAGACACCATCCCGGAGCCAATTTGCATGTTGCTGCCATCAAGAAACTGTTTAAATTCATTGATCAATTTGGTATCTCTGTCACTAATGTCTGACCTAGTATCTGGTGAACTACCAATTTTACCCTTTGATGTATTACCATCCCTATTACACAGTAAAGCTAAGCTCAGGTCTAGGCTATTATCGTCCTCCATTTTGGTGGAACAATCAGATTTTCATTAGAATGCCTTTACACTCCAATGCCAGCATAATTTGGACACCTTCTCATTAAGAAGGCATTTCAGGGACGGTAAAAAACCATAAGCTAAAACATCTGCACAAACCAATCTTAGATCTCAGAAAGAGGAAATATAGAGTACCAAAAATCCCAAAAACAGTCAACAACTAGAAGATGCACAAAAAGACAAAAAAAAAATCATGCTTATGTTCTGTCAGCCCTTGAAACTCACAGGATATTTAAAAAAATGAAAACTTATACGCATATTGGTTAATTTTATCAAATGTATATAAACTAGCATATTATGGAAATCAAAAGGCGCAAATTGATGAATTTCCAATTTGATACGAAATTATTCAAGAAGTAACCCTTGATGTTTATTTTGCTAAAGCAAAATATGATGATAATAACAAAAAACTCCATCTGAGAAAAAACACAAGCATCATTGCTTGTCATTAGCAATCGACAGCCCCCCAGCTTAATCACTCCAACATACTGAGTTAAGAACATCACTCATATTGTCAATTGGAAGTCTAACCAAAGTCAAGGTAACAGCCGCAGTCTTCAGACATGTAAATCATACAAAATTATGTTAAGCAGCATACAAGATACGGTAAAACAGCAAACAACCAGCCTCATCCAAGGTCAAGTCTGCACATAACTTAAACTAACTCCGCAAGCATCAAAATATCCATTTATCTAAGACAGAGCTAAGCCAACCAACTTAACTAATTTCACACACCCCAATTAAAGCAATTAATAACCTCAATTACTTAAGGGCTCATTGAATTAGATCTGATACCTTAATAAAGAAAAATTTTGAAAACCCAAAATACACATATCAAGAAAGAAAACAAATGAAAAATGAAATAAAACCCATCTCAGCTACGACGCGAATGAATCAAGCCCAGAAAAAGTATTGATCAATTCATGGATAAATTGAGCAGAAACTCTTATATCTAATCAAAACCCCAGATAACAAAGAAAACCCATATGAACACATCGCATACAGCACACGCATGAGAAGAGGAAACAGATAATATATACCTGCTGATGGGTGGAGCTGAGGCAACTAGAACTGATACTGAAAGAGCTGTTGAAGGGGTTTTTGCTTGCTGGGGCATGGGGTAGAAGGGTGGAGATGGTGCTTGGGTGAGGCAGAGATGTTGTGACCAGTTTCGTTGGTGGTGTGTTTGAGCACATGGTTATCGTGCAGTTTTATAGAACTTTTAGTTTGGGAAATTATTAAATGCGGACTGGATAACGTTGTGGAAATTTACAAAGGAGAAATTAATATGAAAATTATATAGTAAAAATAGGTATTATTCAGTACATGTCGTCGGCACTTGAGGATTAACTCGTACTAGTCATTCATTTTTACTTTATTTCCATATTACTAATTCAT
Source organism: Mitragyna speciosa (assembly GCA_024721245.1). NCBI lineage: Eukaryota > Viridiplantae > Streptophyta > Magnoliopsida > Gentianales > Rubiaceae > Mitragyna > Mitragyna speciosa. Next base: position 24,853,400 of record CM045556.1, on the reverse strand, counting down.
GATCTGATAATTCGAATTTGAGTTTGATTTGATTAAAGAAATGTTATGTTATGGTGAAGTATATGATTATTACTTCACTATTTAGGCTTCTAAATGTTATTTATATGAAATGGAAAGAAGAAAATAAGCAATAATATGACTGATAGAGTAATTTTATTGTTCTTAAGGCAATTTTGTCGATTTGAAGTTTGATCCCAAATTTGTATTGTGTAGGGCATTGTACGGGTGAATTAGGAAGGGGTTTGGTTTAAGGGAACGAGTGTTAATAGTAATGTTACATGTTATTAATCTTTAAAAAATAACTATCATTATTTTTCAATTGATATGAAAGTGATAAATGGAATGTGTATAATTCTTTTAAAAATATAATTCTATCAAACTCATGAACTAAGAAATAAGATTTTTATTTATTAGTCATTATAAAAGGTTCTTTAATGAAACATTTAAAACGTGCACCTACCAAATGAGCCGGGTCTTTAAGACCTTATTTAGTTTGGATTCTTTTATTTTGTTTTACGATTTTTGAGGTACCTTAACTAATGAGCCATTTTGACCGTTAGGGACTTTCGTATGTTCTGGCCTTGTATGGATATCAATCGGGCTCTATGAGTCGGGTTTTAACAAATTCAGGCTCAACTCATATATTTAATCAGGTTATGAGTTTCGAGCTATGAGCTTAGGGCTTAAAAATGTGAAGTTCATACTTGACTCACAAAATATTCAGGTTATGAGCCTAAGCTCACAAGCCTATGAGCCTAAAATTATTGAAATATTCTTAAAATTCAATAATCTCACAAAATTGATAAATGGATACAAACTAATTAACAAATTAATATTACTGTATATAAGCACAATCCTTTAGTGTAAAATTATTTTTGAAAAGTATAGCAAAATTTTTTGAAGTGATTAAGTAAAAAATGACTATCTCAAAATATGTACTAACAGGATTCAAGTAAAAAATTCATAAAATACGTCTGCAAGATATTACTACTAAGCATAAATAACTCATTTACATATTGATGTACGTATTTAACTAAAAAGCAAATGAAATTTTTATGGCACAAAAAAGTATTGTCTTCTACATTATTCCATCAAATAGGTTAAGCGCATTACATCTATGGCACAAAAGCTTCATTCACACTAATTCATTAGGCTTGTAAACACCAAAAGAATACTATGATATACAATATCTATAATATAGTATAATATATAATATAGTGTGTGTGTGTATATATGTATATATATATAATATTATATGTACATATATATATGTATGTATGTATGTATGTATGTATGTATGTATAGTGTGTGTACATAGACATATGTACATATATGTGTGTGTACATATATGTGTGTATATGTGTATGTATATATGTATGTGTATGTGTCTATAACTATAACTATATATATATATATTATGAGCCGGGGTTATAACGGGTCTGAGTCTTGTGAAACCCAAGCTTGGCTCAGAAATATTTCAGACCTAATATTTCGATCCAAACTCGGCTTGACTCAATATATGATTAAGTTTATGAACTTTTTTTCAGGCCGAACGAGCCGAGCATGAGCTAGCTCGGCCCTATTGACAATCCTATGGCATTGCTTGTATCTTTCGGTTTCTTTTGTAGGTACGTGGAGTGTTCTCCAGTTTTATGTTCCTCTTATTCGGTTAGAGGATTTTTTCTATTTTTTCACTTGTGTATGCGGGTTTTCAATTCTTGATTGAAACGGGTTAAATTCGTTGTATACATGGAGAACTAAGATTTATATTTAATGGTCTTTACAAGATTTTTAGTGAAACTTTTGGATGTGCACCCAAGCCGTTTTAAGTTTTTTGGATCTTTAGGTTTTTAGTTTATTTAGGTTCTCTTGTGTTTTTTTTTTTTTTTTGGCGTATTTGTAACTTGTTTGTTTTGTTTATCGTCCTTATCAAGAATTTTTGTAATTTTCTGGGGTATAAAATCCTAATACTCTCAACGATTTGGTAATTTCTTGGGACATAATATCCTAATACTATAAAATATTTTGCAATTTCCTAGGACATAATATCCTAACACTATAAAAAGTTTTGGTGATTTCCTCAGAATCATCGTATCTTAACAACTGGCTATGATAAAGCTTAACCTAACATACTAACACTTGGTAACGAATAGTGAATCGAACGGTTGTAAATATTATCGTATTTTGACAGGACACCTTGTAGGCACAATACAAAAGTAGTAGGAGGCCCCCAGTTCAGTTATCTCCTTCCTCTAAGACCCCTCCTTATAATAAAATAGGAATTTCAAAAAAAAAAAAATACTAACACTCATTAAACTCCTGACAAAATATTCAAACATTCTAGTTACTCCTTCCGTCTCATTTTGATAGGCTTACAAGTTTTTTCACACAGTTTAAGAAAAGTTAGCTAACTTTATTGAAAGAATTAATTAATCTATGATGTTACTAAAATAACCTTATATTCATCATTAAATATTTACATTAAATACAAATAGAAAATTACACCATAAGTCAAATTAATTCCATTTGATGTGTAGATGTACGGTTTGCTATGTACTCTCACTTATAACAAAGTAATTAAATAGGAGTATTTTAGAGAAATTGAAAATTAATTACATTTTTCAATTGAAAAATAGACTATAATTTAGGACGAATGAAAAAGGAAAATAAATCGGATGGAAGGAGTATGTTAATATAATATCCTAACACTTTGGTTATGATAAAGCTTAACAGTGTATTTGGATGATTTTTTTTAAAGATTAAAAAAATAAAAAAATAAATATTTATAATATAAAAAAATTAAAGATGCGTAATTTCTAAAAAGAATCTTAACCAATTACACTTTTAATCTTTCGTGGCATCTTCCGGGGGCTTGAGGAGGTCACAATTGTATTGACCAACAGACTGATGACAGCTGCCGTGCATGACCGCCAATACTCATACACAGCTGATAATAGATGCTTGTATTGTATTGCGCTGTCCCGCTCTCCGAGATAACTGCAGGGTCATTAGAATTCAACCAAACATCCGGTTGTTTTGTTTGTTGATTCTCTCCTTCTATCTCATTAATTTTTCTTGTATGAATTAAAAATTTAATTAAAGATATATGTGGCTTATGTGGCCTCATATCCACATCCATTCATATATATCTTCCTTAGGACACTCAAAGTCCACGTGCATTATAATAATTATTATTATTATTATTGGGTTAACGGAAATCCATCCCTGACTCGTGAATCCCCGTCTAGGACGCAAGCACGTTAACACAGGGGACTCGAACTTGATCTAAGAGGGTACAACCGCATGTGATTTACTAATTGAGACACCCGCTGAGTTAACGAATCTTGAGTCCCAAGAACGAATAGAGGGTGTTGAGTTAATGAATCGCGGGTTCCAAAAACGAATAAAGAATTAAGCAGTTAAAAATTTACGGTTAAAATTTTACGATTCTATTCTTAAGGTTTGAGATTCGAATCTTACAATATCAATTCCTTTCTTCTACTTGTACTAATTCTCTAGTTGTACCATTGTAGATTTGATCCAAAAAAAAAAAAAATACTAGGTCCCATGCTTCTTATTTCGAAGGATCGGCCATCAATTTTTCTTTTTTTTTTTTATATATTTTGGATGGGGTAAATATTTTTAAAGATAGAGACAATTTGAAAAAAAAACATTAATCAATTTTCACGAGAGTACATCACATAATATTTATTATTTAAATATCTTTCCGCTCCAATTTATCACCAAAAGAAAAGAAAATGATAAGTGCCAATTACATTTTGTATAAAGGATTACCGAAATTTTGTTAAGTGTAAAGATTATCAAAATCTAAATAATCATTTACACAATATGTAAGTTATTTACATATGTAGGTATATTTCATTTCTTCATATAAGTTTTAATTAAATAATGTTATTTTTACTTGGCCTAGTATACTGCAATGTGTGATTTAATCGAAATCCTGATTTTACATATCATCCCAGTTAAACTAATTTAATTGGGATGCCCTACACTTGACATGTCGCTTGGGAGGAGTGACATGAAGCTCAGAATTGGGGGTGTAGTCAATACTCTCAAATAAAAGCGAAAATGGATACGTGGGATGGTTACGTGACAAATAAATAGAAATAGGAATATCTATTTGTACCTCATAAAAAAGGACTCTTTTCTTTTGTTTTGTGAAATTAACTATTTCCTTTCTTTCTATATTTGTTACGATTAATTAATTTACGTGCAAAAAACAAAGAACACATAACTTTTTGCATACAATATATTTTTGGATTAATAACGCTAGTGATACTAAAGTCTTGTGCATGTAACATGCATAGAGTGCATAGAAAATTAATCCATACGTTTTAACTATTGACTGACTGGTGCAGACACAGTAAAAGTATTTTTTATCCCGTACATTTTTATATAAGTTAAAAAAATATTTTTGTTTAGGATAGAGGATAAAGACTAAAATAACAAACAGATTGGGAATATTATTTTGTGACTATGGAGTTAACGACGGGATCTTGAGATAAAACTAAAGATAAAGTAATATTTGAGTTGTTTTAATTAAAATTTGAAAGAGATATGGGATAAAGTCCAGTAAAATTCAATAGAGATATTCATCTCATCATTGACGGCAATTTAGTTTTTAGTATTTCCTTCCAAGAATCCCATGTAATCATTAATTATTACAATCATATTAACTTTTTAAGTATAGAATATTTTACAATATTCGTAAATTTTATGAAGATTTAAAATTATATAAATATGATAGTGACAAGCAATGCCAAGCGAGTCTAGCAATTAGGTGGATTAATTACCTCTGCTCTTTAGATTGTGTAGACTGGAGACAGAAAAAAAATTCTAAAAAAAAAAGTTAGATGTTACAGTCACACACTCTACCTTCTTAGAATTTTTTTTTTCCCTTTTTGAGCAAAATCTACAAATCGAGCCCTCAATTAGTTTTACAGATCAATTTTCCATTCGCACTTATATTCATGTTTAGTAATATTATAACATGAGAGGTGAACAATGGGTCAAATATTGTTGTTGAAATATAGTAAAACTAAAAACAACAAATTAATAATTATCAAATCTAAGATGAGAATGACAGAACAAAACCATTAGGATACTTGACTTTCAAAAGTATTCTGAACAGATTAAGATTTTGACTAATACGTAATGTCCTAATCGCAAACAACAACATGCATATGTAGGACTCCGAAGATTTAGTGATTTATCTTTATCCAATCTAACAAATTAAGGGTGGAAATCTCTATTTAATGTGAATAAATGTCTATCTTGTCAGATTCTGTGAACTCTTCCAAATTAGCACTTCCCCCATTTTCCGTCATTCAAGAATATAGCCACGGAATTGTGAAGAGAAAACAAATTGAAGAGAAGGGTCAGAGTTAATAAAAGCTACAATGGCTGGTGGTGGATTTAGTGATGTAATAGGAAGAAGGGCTGATCAGTATGAGTATAAGATTACATCGTATTTTATCTTTGCTTGCATTATTGGTTCTATGGGAGGATCCCTGTTTGGTTACGATTTAGGTGTTTCCGGTGAGTTTTCTGATTGTTTTTAGTTCGTTTTTAGATCATTTAATAAGCTTTTGGCTCTTTCTCGATCTCAAACTTTTTACGGCTTATTTTTTGTTCTGGATTCTGCGTGACTTCTGCATCTCCTGTTTTGCGGTGCTGGCATCTGTTTTTAAATTTATAGTTCGAATGTTTCATGACATTGTTCCTCCGATTATCCTCAATGATGGGATCCGCACCAGTCATGTCCTGTCAAAATTATCAAAAAGTTATCATAAATAATTACCAAGGACCTATGTGTGTTAAAACTTCCCATCCAGTTTAGTTTAGTGTTTAAATTATGGAAGGAAGGTCTCAGGATGGAGATACCAAACGGAGATAATCATTAGGGATTAATTTTTATTAAGAAATTCATCTTTTAACGTTGAAAGAATAGAAAAGGAACCGAAAATGGATGACTTTTGGTAGTATTCTTCCTGTAACAGAATAACAGATAATATTGTAGTCTGGTATATTTCATTTATCTTCCCCGTTTTCGAATCTTGTATTTTCACTGAAATACAAAGAAGAAATAATGGTACCCTGCTCTTCCAGGAGGGGTGACTTCAATGGATGACTTCTTGAAAGAGTTCTTCCCCAAAGTGTACGAAAGGAAACACCACCATTTGAAAGAAACAGATTATTGCAAATATGATAATCAGATTCTCACCCTCTTTACCTCCTCCCTATATTATGCTGCACTTGTTTCCACATTTGGGGTGTCATACGTGACCAGAAATAAAGGCAGGAGAGTCAGCATTATCTGTGGATCGATCAGCTTCTTTGCTGGAGGACTTGTCAATGCTGCGGCCAAGAACATTGCGATGCTGATCATTGGTCGATGCCTTCTTGGTGTAGGCATTGGGTTTGGAAATCAAGTAAGCCACCCTTCATAATTTACCACTAATCTGTATATGCAAAGAGGAATTGATTTTGAGAAATGCAGATTGTTACGGTATGATCTACTCGGTTTTTGCAGGCAGTCCCTCTGTATCTTTCAGAAATGGCACCTGCTAAAATCCGAGGAGCAGTTAACCAACTGTTTCAACTCACAACCTGCTTGGGAATTCTCATAGCCAACTTCATAAATTATGGAGTCCAAAATATCCATCCATGGGGCTGGAGGTTATCCCTCGGTTTAGCCATGCTTCCTGCCACTTTAATGTTCGTTGGTGGACTTTTTGTTCCAGAGACCCCAAACAGTCTTGTCGAACAGGGGAAATTAGAAGAAGCAAGAAAAGTCTTGGAGAAAGTGAGAGGGACACGTAACGTGGATGCTGAATTTGCTGATCTAATGGATGCAAGCAACGCAGCACGAGCCATTAAGAATCCATACTCAAACCTGTTCAAGAGAAAAAACCGCCCCCAGCTGATAATAGGATCCCTTGGAATTCCAGCATTCCAACAGCTCACTGGCAATAACTCCATTCTTTTCTATGCCCCTGTCATTTTCAGTAGCTTAGGTTTTGGCTCCAATGCTTCTCTTTATTCCTCTGTAATTTCAAATGGCGCATTAGTTCTAGCTTCATTGATCTCGATGGCTCTAGTTGACAAGTGTGGTAGAAGAAAATTTTTCCTGGAAGCTGGATGCGAAATGATCTTCACCATGGTATGTTGAGCATTAATTACTTGAGTATAACCACTGGCTTAAGAAAATTATCTCCAGGAACATGTTTTATCCTCCTAAAATACATCACATTATTGATTGATCTGCAGGTTGCTGTTGGTATTACTCTGGCTTTGAAATTTGGAAAAGGTGAGGAGCTCTCCAAAGGAATTAGTTTTTTCCTCGTGGTTATGATCTTCTTGTTCGTTCTGGCTTATGGAAGGTCCTGGGGTCCTCTGGGTTGGTTGGTTCCGAGTGAGATCTTTCCCCTGGAGACGAGGTCAGCTGGCCAAAGTATTGTCGTGAGTGTGAACATGCTCTTCACGGCTCTTGTTGCGCAGTTTTTCCTAAAAGCTCTCTGTGCACTCAGATACGGCATCTTTTTGCTGTTTGCTTGTTTAATAATCGGCATGAGCTGCTTCATATACTTCCTCTTGCCCGAGACAAAGCAGGTCCCAATAGAGGAGATCTATTTGTTATGGCAAAATCACTGGTTCTGGAAGAGGTACTGCGCACCTGAGAACAATCAAGATAGTCAAGATGGACAGGAGTTACAAAAACCGGCAAAACCCAGCAATGAAACAGTCTAGACAATTAAGGGAACTTTATTCAGTGCTGTGATTCTTTTGCTTCCTGACATACGTAGACTGTATTTTCTTCTCTTTCTTAATTCTTTTCGTGTGTTATTTCTTTTCCCTTGTTCTGAGAATTAAGGGTCTGTCCTTTTACTTCAAGAAGGGGGAATTATGACTCAGAATCTGATGACTGTCAGATTTGAAGCAATTTCATATGAATTGTTCGTGTTCTTTCTTAAGTAAAGTAGTATATCGTAAAAGTTAATCGAGTTAAAATGCAGAAAGTGACCACCTATGTATCTATTAATGTTGAATGCATGCCCTTCTGGACGAAGGAAAATGTTCTAATGAGAAGAGAGGTCTAAATTAGGCTTAAATTTGACATAAGATGTCTAGAATAGAATGATTGCCATATTACTGCAACCTTTCTCACAAAAATTTTTGTTTCTAAAATCTTGTGCTCTTTGAAACTCTACACTTTTCCCAAGATGATGATAAGTAGTATGATGGTATCATAAAGAAGATAATAAATTACTATCATTAGTAAGATAGTCTGGGTAACTTTTGTGACTATGATTTGGCAAGCAAAGAAAGGAATACGAAAATAATAAAAGGTCATTTAATTTTATATTTTCTTTAAGAAATTATATTTTTAAACTACTTAAAAATCATCCTTTTTTGGCTAAATTCAAGATAAAAGGGAGAATTTGGGAAGTTTTACTAGTAACTATTAAAAAATAAAAAATTTCTTTTATTTTCCGGGCGAAAAAATTGGAAAGACTCACACCAAATGGGAGAAGTTCATCAAAATTTCTCTTTTACTAGGCCTAAGCAAAATTTACGAAAGTACTAAAAATACAGTGCAATTATTCCCAATCCAAATAAATACGCACAACAATGAGACGACGTCGTAAGAGCTTACCCGTGTTTAACACGCTCTCTGGCTTTCTTATCCAAGAATTATTATCTGGCAACTTTTCTTTAATTACGCACATTAGAATAATTTGCTTCACTTATTCCAACTTTTGTTTCAGAAGTTATCACGGTTTAGTTTCGAAAAAAAAAAAAAGAAAAAGAAAAAAGAAGTTATAACCTTTTGTTTTTTTGTTTTTAAAATTAAGTAGCACTCCTACTAGCTCAGTAATCTGCGGTATTCTACTCACATTATTGAGTATTTGATTGGAATAGCAATGAAATCATTTATATTGGCAGTACTATTGTCAACAGCAGATAGCTGCCAAGTGCAATTATGGTTAATGTGGTCTTCAGCTTTTGACTCGATAAGCAGAGCAGCAGATGAAATCAAGTTTTCTCAGGTATCCTCGAACTTCTTAGTACTATAATTCCATCAACTTTACAGAAGCCCAAGATTTGTTTAACGTTCTCTTTTTTTTTTTTTTTTTCTTTCCCCGTGTATCTTTTGTTCATAATTTTTCAACCAAAAAAATTGAATCTTTATGGCCATTTAATTACTTTTAGCCAGTAGTATTTGAACTATTCCTCAATCCCTGTTTGGAAGTGTAACTACAGTAGTGATTTGATAGTTTGAACTTGCAATTCTCATGTGTTTACATCAGTTGAATCCAGCAAAAAAGTTCAAGTACTGAGATTCTTGAATATCATGGTTGATGCTTAATATGTAGAGCTAGAAAATTGAGCTATCTTTTTGTTGAACTTGAGGCTGAGCCAAGCAAATACTAAGTGAAAATGCTTGTTGTCTTCGAAATAGTGGAGATCATTATGTATCTTGAAACTTTTATTAAACCAAAGGTAGCTGAAGACGAGAGTTCAGTATTGTTCAGCTGCAGTTTTACTGGATAGAACAAAATTAAAGTTATACAGACTTATGGGCATGTAGAATTTGTATTTAAGCAAGAAACCGCCTTCTGATTTCTTCATATTTGTTGTTCAGGACATGGGATGAATCTGGTGAAGAATCAGTTCATTAGTATTCCACCGAAGTTAGTCAACTCGCGTGTGGTCATTTCTCGGTTAGCTGTTAATTCAAGCATGGGAATTCAGAGATCGTGTAATGTTAGGACCCAGAGATTGCTATCTGTGGTTGTCATTATTGTCATTCTTGTAATTCTTTCTCAGTTTTTGGTAGTCCCCCATCAGAACCACATCTCAGTTCCATCACATGCAAATATCAGCTTGATGTTTAGCAAAACCGTCCTTCCAAATAACTCGCAATTGGCTGGTGCAGATTTTGTAAATGGCGAGGCTAATGACTCTGGTGGTTCTGACTTGGAAGAATACGCTTTCTTTGAGGGGGAAGAAGAAGAAAGGCAGCAAGGCTACAAATTTTCACGAGAGGTGGGAGGACACATAGGTGATTTCTCGGAGAGGGAGAGTCAGTTACCTGGTGATTTCGCATCTGGCAGGGGGTTAACTTTTGATAAAATTGCAGAAATGAGGGACTTTAATGAATCGGAGGACAATCCTCTACAGGAGGGCTTTGAGTTCAGAGAGAATCTAAAGGAATTAAATTCAAATGTTACTAAAAGCATTGCCCTGAATGCGAGTGCAAATTTGACAAAAACAACACTCAAAAGTGTAGTTGATTTTGTGTCTCCGATACCCTTGACAACTGGTTTGGAGTCTGTAGATGATGCTTCAGATACCTCAGTACCACACACTGTTGTTAACGTTTCTTTAGTACACACTGACAAGAAAGATCTTGGATTGAAATCCAGCAAGGGAGGTGGTGGATTGCTACAAACTGCTTCAGGTTCACTCAAAGATAGTTCAGGAATGGTTGAAAAACCTTTACTGAAGAAGACCAATAGAAGGCCAATGTCCATTTCTAGTATGACTGCCTTATTGCATCTTGGCTCTCCTTCTGCTAATTCAGTGGTAATTAGATTTACAGTTTATTTCAATTTGAACAATGGAGGTGAGTTGTGTATTTTCTATGTTTGATCTCTTACTTTAATTAATTATAGAGGCCAAATTGGTTTTCTGCACGGGACAAGGAGCTTCAAAATGTAAGGCATCAGATTGAAAGTGCTCCTGTTATAAGAAATGCTCCCAGATCTTATACTTCACTTTTCCGAAATTATTCTATGTTTGTAAGGTGGGTTACTTTCATGTATGCTTGTGGCATATCCTCTCCTCTTGTGATTGTGTGCAATCTATTTTATGCATCTATATGCATGTAAATAAGTTTCACAGCCATGTTCTCATGTTCATTTGCTGTTGGATGTTAACTGCATGACATCCATTTTATCTTTGTGGAAAATGAGACTCGGACAATGGCACACAGCCTGCTAGATCCCTTGTTTTGGTTATGCTTGCTGGCAGATCACTTCTTGCCTTGATAAGACATAAATGCAGTCTAGTGCATATCCATGACAACAAACCCCCCCTCCCCCACCCAAAAAAAAAGAAGAAGAAGAAAAAACTTTACTAAATATATGTGCAGCTTAAACAGCAAAGTACGTGATTTCTATTTTCTCCCTTTTACTTAGATAGATTGCATTTTTCTCCCTGTATTTCATGCTAAGCTATTTTTATCTCCATTACTTCTAGAAATTAGTCATTGATTCTTTTTTTTTTTTTTTAATTTCGAACATTGAATGCTGTCTTATTCTGTGCTTTAGTTTTCTTGAAGGCACCTATTTTTTGTTATGTTTTATGTGTTCTCAACACTTCATGCGATGCAATTTTCAATTTTAATCTAAGAGTCAAAACTTGATTGGGAAACCTTCACGTCAGTGCATGTCTGGGGAGTCAAAGAATTGACCTTGATCAAGAAATCATCTTGTTTGACGGTTGGACTGAAGCTATTAAATGTAGGTCTAATTTTCTTCTAATGTGTGTGGCAGAAGTTATGAATTGATGGAGCGTGTACTCAGAGTTTATATTTATAAGGAGGGGGACAAGCCAATATTCCATCAACCACATCTCAGGGGAATTTATGCTTCTGAAGGATGGTTCATGAAACTGATGGAGAAGAATAGGCAATTCGTTGTTCGGGATCCCAGAAAAGCACACTTATTTTATATACCGTTTAGTTCTCTAAGGCTACGGAGAATGCTTCATCAACAGAATTTCACCAGTCATAGGGACTTAGAGAATTATCTAAATAATTATGTGCGTCTTATTGCTAGTAAGTACCGCTTCTGGAACAGAACAAAAGGAGCAGATCATTTTCTAGTTGCTTGCCATGACTGGGTACGTTGTTCATGATCTATGGCTGGTGGTAAAGATATACCGAACCTCCATCTTCTTCTTGTTGAATTCAATATCAAAAGTAGTGCTACTTTCTTTTTATTAGTTTCTCCGTGTAGAAGGTGCTACTTGCACTTGAAACGTAGACTGTCTAGGAGTCAGAACTTTTGACCCTTAAGATATTTTGCATGCATTGGCTGTTACTCCATTACATTTCCACATGGGAACAACATTTTAGTACATTCTAATTCGGTTGTTACAACTTCATTAATCATCATTACCTGTACACTCAATCCAATTACTGCATTTAAGCAAATTGACCTGACATTTTCTAGCAGTACATATTTGAACAGATGATGAACTGGTTCCTTAATGAAGAAATTTTTTTTACAGGGCCCAGGTTTTACAAGGAATAGTATGGAAAGTTGCATCAGAGCCCTTTGTAATGCCAACGTTGCTAGAGGTTTTGAAATCAGGAAGGATGTGTCTCTGCCGGTGACCAACATTCCTTCAGCAGAGAACCCTGTAAAGAATCTTGGAGGGAATCGCCCATCAGAAAGGCCTATTTTAGCTTTCTTTGCAGGAGGCATGCATGGTTATCTTCGTCCTATCTTGCTACAGCACTGGAACAACAAAGAGCCCGATATGAAGATTTCTGGGCCAATGCTTCGTGACCCTGACAGTAAAGCAAGATATAGAGAGTTCATGAAAAGCAGCAAATATTGCATTTGTGCTCGGGGCTACGAAGTCCACACTCCACGAGTTGTGGAATCCATATATTATGAATGTATTCCCGTAATCATATCAGATGATTACGTACCCCCTTTCTTTGAGATTTTTGATTGGGAATCATTTGCTGTCTTTGTGTTAGAGAAAGACATTCCAAATTTGCGGAACATACTTCTCTCCATTTCCGAAAAGAAGTATATAGAGATGCAGAATCGATTAAAGATGGTGCAACAACATTTTCTCTGGCACAAAGTACCTGTAAAGCATGACTTATTTCACATGATCCTTCACTCCATCTGGTACAACAGAGTTTTCCAGGGAAAATCTCAATGAGGAAGCGAGATTACTGGAAGGCTTATACTTTGGCAAACATCAGAAGGGGCATATACTGCATAAAGATTTGCTGTCTAGTTAACGCGATCCATGATGAACAAGCATTTTATAACACTAGCTGTTCATCCTATATTCCTGTAAAGTGTTATGTTTATCGCGATTGCAGTCTAGTTGAATTGTTATCCACTGATTAATGCAATCTTGGAAGTGAATCACCTTGTGAAATAGATGATCATATTTTCTTTCATCAGTACAGCATTTAATACTATAGGTGGATTAGTTATTTGGCTCCATTTGAACTTGTCATTCATGTTGATATTGATATTTTTTTTTCCAAGTGGATAAAAAGTTATCAGATATTGTCCTTTTTTTCTGCCCTTTTTTGGTTGCTTGGAGCTTTTGAATTTGTAATTGATTTATCAATTATGAAGGCGGTGTTTGGTTTAGGGGAATCAAGGAAGGAAATGTGTATCATAAGTAATGATACTTATTGTTAATGTTTGTTAAACAACTATCAGTCATTCAATGGGAATGATAGTGATTAATTGAGATGTTAATGATTCCCCCAAAACTACTATTCTATCAAACCCATTAATCCTTATAATTAAGGGCAAAAATACACCCATTAAAAAAATACATATCCTTTGAGTTACCTACCTCCAATATAGTATTCCTCTCTCTCTCTCTCTCTCTCTCTCTCTCTCTCTCTCTCTCTCTCTCTCTCTCTCTCTCTCCTTGTTTTGTCTTTTGATTTTGAATATAATCTATTAATACTTTATAAAATTTTTTAAAAAAATTCTTTTTAATAAATTTTTTAAAATTCAAATTTTTTTATAAAAAAATTGAATTGAAAATCAAAGATATACAGCACTATCTATTAATACAATAAAAATGACTTTTATTTAAGGTTATCATTTGCATAAAACTCAAATTAGAGTATAGCTATATTTAAAATTGAAGAAATCTTTATAGAATTTTTTTTAAAAAGATCCAAAATACAAAATCTAAAAAATATGTATATCATAAATAAAGATTTAAAAATTTTAAAAATTTACTTGAAAGTCAATCCAATAAACCAAACAATTATTTTTATAATGATACCCATTCTATTATTAAACCAAACATGTTGGGGGAATTATTAAAATCCATACTCATAGTAAGATTAATAATACCCATCGTGATTGAGAAATTTAAACCAAACGGTCCTAAGTCACACTGACCGATTATATAATTCAAACTCCTTAACCAATCGAGGGTTAAGACTCAAAATGCAAAAGTCATCAACTTTGTTATGATATAATAATCATGTTGTACTGTTGTTATTTCATCAATCATGCTGATATCATAGACATTATGTTTATTTCCTTCTGCGCGCTCTACAGAAACATCATCTACTCCGTTGACTGAATGATTGCGTGCAAGCAAGAGTAGATTCAGTGCTTAAACATTTAGGGCCTTAGGCTTCTGCTTAAATGGTCAACCAAAACTGTCTTTCATTCTCTTTTTGTAATTGACCAAATCACTAATGTCATTAAAATTAAAAAGCACAAACTAGACCCATCTTAGGGGCTGTTTGGTTCAAATTCTTCAATCACTATCACTATGGTTATTATTAACTCTACTATGAGTATGAGTTTTGATGATTCCTCCAACATGTTTGATTTAATAATGGAATGAGTATCATTATAAAAATACTTGTTTGGTTTATTGGAATGACTTTCAATTAAATTTTAAAATTTTTAAATCTTTTATTTATGATATGCATATTTTTTAGATTTCTTATTTTGTATCTTTTTAAAGAAAATTTGCAAAAATACTTCTTCAATTTTAAATATAGTCATGTTCTAATTTGAGTTTTATGCAAATGATAACCTTAAAGAAAAAGTCATTTGTATTGTATTAACAGAGAGTACTATATATCTTTGATTTTCAGTTCAAATTTTTTTTAAAAAAATTGAATGTAAAAAAAATTATTAAAAAGAATTTTTATAAAATATTTTATAAAGTACTAATAAAAAATTCAAAATCAAAAGATAAAACAGAGAGAGAGGGAGAGAGAGAATAATAATATATTGGAGGTGTGTAAATCAAAAGTTATATGTTTTTTAGTGAGTGTGTTTTTGCCCTTAATCATAAGGGCTGTTAATGGATTTGATAAAATAGTATTTTGAAGGGAATCATTAATACCTAAATTAATCACTATCATTCCCGTTGAATTATACTAATAGTTGTTTTACAAACATTAATAATAGGTGTCATTACTTATGATAATCATTTCGCTCCTTGATTCCCCTAAACCAAACACCCCCTTAATTTAAATTAACAAGAGAATGAATAATACATTCAAATATCAATATTATATGAATAATATATTCAAATATTATTGATATTTGTATATACAGGTAAATTAACAGTATAAATAAATAAATTTTAAAAATCTAGTAAGGGTGCCATTACAAATTTTACAACTAGAAAGGAAAAAAAAAAGTTTATATAGTCTCTCTCAAAGACAGGGTGCTAAGGTGGTGGCTGGCTGCAATAAAGTAGTGGCTCAATAATGGCTACCGTCCAAACACAGCTATTCATTGAAGTATGTCATACCAAAAAATTACATAAAATTTCTGCCATTTTAATACCCTACAACTATCTTTGCTTAAAAAAGTGGGAAAATAAAATAATAGGACTACTCTTTGAGATTAAATTAAATCAAAAACATGAAAAGCTAAACAAAGCTCAAAACCAAACCATTATTACTAATACTTCAGCAGAGCAAAGATAATTAATTATTCATTGGGCAAATAAATCTGGATAGATAAGGGCTTTCTGATCTGTACTAGTATGATAAGCAAATCCAGTAATTAAAAGCCAAACTGTGAGTTGTTTTTCTCTTGAAAATTGTGTATTTTTTGTTTCATGGGGCTGTTTAGCTTAGTTTATTAGTATTAAGGTACAGAATTTTTTACTTTTTAAGCTAAACCAATCAACCAAACGGTCTGTCTTTCTTTCAAGAACCGAAAGTTTGCGAAAAATAGCTTCTTGGGTTTTTGATGCATGCTTGATGCTTGTCGTAGTTGTATTCAACTTCCTTCAGGTCTCTGCTTGGTTGGACTTGGTACCTCGGCTTCTTCTATACACTCACCACACATTGACTGAGGTACTCCTTGTTCAAGAATTCTGAGCTCTTTAAAATTTTGCTGTGAAAGAGCTTAATCCTTTGATTGATATGATTAGTATACTCGCTTTAGCTGTTTTATTTGTTTGTTACCCTGTAACCCCTTGATCTTACTGGTTATGGTGATTCTGGGGGTGCAATGAAAAATGGCTTTTGGGTAAGATGGTTGCCAAATCTGGCTCTTTTAGATTCTTTTGGTACTCAGTCACCGTGTTATTAGGCTTTAAGTTTTCTTATGGTCATAATCACTAAGATCTTTTGCTGGAAAAGAAGAATGTAGATATCTAAGTTGACAACCATCGACAATTTCTAGAAGTTCCAATTATCAAAAGTGGAATGCTGTCTAGTTTTCGGGCATGCAAGAACAGTTTCAAATTTCATGCCTAATATCATAAAATAAGAGGGTTTTTATGTTCGAAAAGGTAGTGCTTACATAATAGTTAAAAGGGTTTTTCAGTTTCATGGTTCTTATTGTATTAAGAGATTTATTGGTGGTTTTCAGGGTGTAATGTAGTAGTTTTTGGTTACTTGATTGGCTGGTAGCAAACAGTTGGTTTGAATTTCTAATATGAACTACTCGGTCCCTATTCGAAGGATATATCAGTTTGAGAAATGGAAATGGCTGTTGGTGGTAGGGTTGTTGGCTACTACTCATTTGTTTTGTCAGTCCTTGTTGCTTCCTTATGGTAATGCTCTTCTGTCTCTTATGCCTGATGGTAAACAGACCGAACACGAGAAGGTCAAGCTTTTTCCTGAGCAATCAGCTACCAACAAGTCAGTGATTCCTGATGATCCTCTTTTTGATAATGTGTCAAATTTTCTTAATGAATCTCTACTTACTCGCAGCATCAAAAGGGTGGGTGAAATAGATGCCGTTGGAGATACTAGAGATGATGAAATAATTATAATAGAGGAAACTAAGAAAGAAAATGATGTTCTTTCGGATGGCAAAGTTAGAGATAATGCCGTTGATTTTGTTGAAGATGAGAATTTAGACAATGACATTGCATTTGAAGTAGGGAACAAAGATGAAATTGATTCAGTCGAAAGTGACAGTCAAGCTCATCATTTTGGCTTGGAAAACGCTGGTAAAAGGAAGGCAAACCTGTCCCTTGAACAGGTTGTAGAACCAAATGATCATATTTTATCAGACAAAATGCTGAGATCAAGTATAATAACAAAAACTGCATTGAACTACACCAATTCATTGGTTAATTTAACATCTCCAGGAAACTTGGCATCAAATGTGAGCACTGTTGCTAGTTCTGCTTTTAATGCATCTATAAGGGAAAGAGAAATCATAACACTTCCTACTGAGCCTAAGGAGAAAAATGTCCTTCTGCATAGTGATATTCCTGGCTCAAATAATAGTTCTGCTTCAGTAAGTAAACCCATTAAAAAGAAGATGAAGTGTGAAATGCCGCCAAAAACAATAACACCAATTCTTGAGATGGAGCGGTTGCTAACTCATCACCGTGCTCGTTCACGTGCAATGGTAGACCTCCCTCTTTCAAATCTCAGTGTTATTATTGTAAAGATTTGATTTTTTATTTTCTTATATTTTTTGTATGACATACTTCAAATTTTACTTTAGAGACCCCGATGGTCATCACAACGTGACCGGGAAGTCTTATCTGCGAAGGTACAGATTGAGAATGCTCCAGTTCTAAGAAATAATCAAGAACTTCATGCTCCTTTGTTTCGAAATGTTTCAACTTTCAAAAGGTTAGTCTATGTAGCTTTTGTAGTGGGGAATCAATTAAACTTGATATCTATCGTTTCTTCTTTCCACAGCCTGTGGAATCAATACCTTGTTTCAATTCTTCTTCTTTACTTCCAGAGACTGATTTCACTAAAGCAAAAGGACCTATAATTTAAATTTGCAAGAGTATGGTGAAATGAAACACAAAAATGAATAAATAATGAATAATTGAAGACAACAAACAATTAGTTCACAAACATAAACACTAAGATATGCAGAAAAGAAGGCGTTATAAGGAAAGGGTGCCTGGTCATTCCTTTATATTCTGCTGATATCTTAGCGATTGCTTTTGAACTTTGTCGTAAAACCACTGCTTAGGTAATTGCAGTAAATCTGGTTTATATTATCTTCAGTTGCTCCTTGATTCTTAATGTGCTCACTTTTTTCCTTGCATCACACTTGTTTCTCTGGCATGTTCCTTGTTGTATACTTGCATGGCTGATGCTTGCTTTTATTTATGCCCTGTATTTTTCATATAGGTTGTCACCTTAGCAATCGCTAATGTAGAATATATTGGTCTCATCTCTACCATTTTAGTTACTGAACTTGTTAAAGCATTCTTTTTGAGTTTAAAATTCTTATAATTCTTGGAGTTTATGGTGGATTTTATAGAAAGCATGCAAGATATCCTTGCATAGTTACTATTGGTTTAGATTAGTTTACTGGTTTAGTTGACCTGTGAGCTATGTGTATACTAATTTTGCTCCAACATTTTGTTGGTTTGGATGTTGAATGGAATATAATTTTGTCCTAACCTTACTATGCAACAGGAGTTATGAGCTTATGGAACAAATACTTAAAATTTATGTCTACAAGGAAGGAGAAAAACCCATCTTTCATCAACCAATACTCAAAGGATTATATGCATCTGAAGGATGGTTTATGAAACTAATGGAAGGAAATAAGCGTTTTGTTGTGAAAGATCCAAGAAGGGCACACCTTTTTTATATGCCATTTAGTTCTCGAATGCTTGAATACACACTTTATGTGCGTAATTCTCACAATCGTACAAACCTCCGCCAGTATTTGAGGGATTATTCAGAAAAAATTGCAGCAAAGTATCGTTTCTGGAACAGAACTGGAGGGGCAGACCATTTCCTTGTTGCCTGTCATGACTGGGTAATACTTCTCCTCCACGTTTGTTTTAGTGCTGGCAAATGTTTATGGTCTCGGTTGTAATACAAAGCTTAGCTCCTGTTTTGGTATCAATGACAATCTAGACACGAAATACACATGCCTATACAAAAGATATACATGCATGCATAAAGCAGATAATATGCATCTCTTTGCTCTTCGATTTCTTTCTTATTATTGAGAACTATTCCTTTGGGTGGTGGTATTGAAATGTGCTGTTTGAATGCTGCTTCTTAAGTTACTATTCATAAATTGAGAAATCTGTTTGCCGAGTATGTGTTCTAATGGCCTTTTTGATTACATAGGCTCCATACGAGACAAGGCACCACATGGAACATTGCATGAAAGCACTCTGCAATGCTGATGTATCTTTGGGTTTCAAAATTGGAAGGGATGTTTCCCTTCCAGAAACATATGTCCGCTCTGCCAGGAATCCTCTTAGAGATCTTGGTGGAAAGCTGCCATCGCAGAGGGATATTCTTGCTTTCTATGCTGGCAACATGCATGGTTATTTGCGGCCAATCCTGCTCAAACATTGGAAGGACAAAGACCCTGATATGAAGATCTTTGGTCCAATGCCTCCTGGGGTAGCAAGCAAAATGAACTACATCCAACATATGAAAAGCAGCAAGTACTGCATCTGCCCCAAGGGCTACGAGGTCAACAGCCCAAGGGTAGTTGAAGCCATCTTTTATGAATGTGTTCCTGTGATTATATCTGACAATTTTGTGCCACCGTTTTTTGAAGTCCTAAACTGGAGCGCTTTTTCAGTAATCCTTGCAGAAAAAGACATACCTAACTTGAAAGACATTCTTCTATCCATACCCGAGGCAAAGTATCTTGGAATGCAATTTGGGGTGCAAAAGGTCCAGCAACATTTTCTCTGGCATGCAAAGCCCATGAAGTACGATCTTTTCCTTATGACCCTTCATTCCATTTGGTACAACAGAGTTTTCCAGATAAAATCTAGATGACCATTCTCAAAGGCTCTATTCAAATATTGGTGCTGCAACTGGAGATCTGAAGGAAAGAGCAGGCATTGAAATGTATGACAACTGCATGAGCCAGTTGCTGATCTTGACGTCTGCTTCTTCTTATTGCATCAAATCAGATAATGGCTTATTCCGTTATGCAAGGTTTTTCTTCATTTTAAAGACAAAAACATCTCCTCTTTTCTCTCACCCCAGTCTGATTGTCATTCTGAATGAAAATAGGAAACGTTGAGGCGCTTATTGAACTGTCTACTGTTTGGTGACTTCTTGTAAATATGATGTTTTTGGCAATGATTTTGCTTTGAGGCTGTCATTTTTTATGGGGGATCAATCATAAGAAGAGTAACAGCTCTATAAGTTGTACACACCATAAGATAGCATGTTGTTTATTCTTCAATTTGAAAGGTGTCCTTTCAAAAGTTCTTAGTGTCAATGTTGGATTTTATTTATTTGAATCTTTAATGGTACCAAATATCTGAAGCAAAAATGCTGCCGCAACTGGAAATGAAGTGGCTAAGGCCACAACGACGCATCCTGCAATTTTCACTAAGATTTCATAAAAAGAGAGCATATGATAAGCTCAGAATTGTTTAGGTTGTAGATTGGTTTGGCTGAATGGTAACGATGTGGTAGTAGTCAGTACTTTAAAATAAATAAATAAATAATGAGTTGATGATGACAGACGTGTACAACGAACATATGGCGCGTTTGCAGTTGTTTTCAGTGAAGCAGTTTCCTCTAAAAGATGCAACTATGGTGAATCTTGAATCATAAATTGTTTTTTATCACTAAACTAGAAAAGTTGACGATTTCCAATCAAATATGTCCGTGGCGATTTGAAGAAGGAAGCCAATAATTCCCTAACATTTCAGCGCAAAATAATTCTCTCCTAAAGGAAAAAATTAAAAAGCCAAAAATCTTTTATCCTAGTTTCTTAACAAAATAATCAAATTTCTATATCCATTTTAGATTGGTAAACAAATGACTCTATAGTGTGTCAAAAAGTAAGTAAAGTTATGTTTGGGAAGGTGCCCCTACAACCACAAAACTAAAACAGTCTACATGCTATGACTTATGATTACGAATGCACATTTTGATTGGATATTAAAATGATTAGTTGACTTGAAAATGCTTACATACATAAAACTTCCAATCAAAATGTATCAACGTAAAGACGTATGGTTTTAGTTGTTGAAAGTCGCACTCGAATCCAAATGATAAAACTGTAAAATCGGTGTAGACGAGAACATAGGATAGTGTACGATAATGTCTACAATTTATACGGGGCAATCCTGAAAAACGTCGGTCACTATTAATCGTAGCTCTGTCTACAAGCCCAAGACCCATCCAGTCATGATACCCACAAATGAGTTCCCAAAAAAATTTTCACCGACTCTTGCTCCCAAGACCAGCAAGTGGCTAACTATGGTTCGTGTAAGAGAGTGGCGTAGTCATCATCGATGCTTGTCAATCGTGATTCTGCAGTTTCCTGTGCTCTGCCCAAATTTGTCAAGAGTCCAAGTCGCGCCAGCAATAACAATTAGTTCATGCAAGAAAGTGGCCTAGTGCAGCCATCCATCATTAATGACCATAAAAATCCAAAAATCCAATCTCGTGGAAAGCCTTCAATTGCATTGTCCACTGGTCCAGCTCCGACCCAATAAACAGTCTCCGACAAGCCCGGTATCGCTCGAGTGAGTATTGCGTGCAACACGCGCGCCATGTGGCGTGCCACGTGGTGCACTAGAACCAATCACACATCGCCAAATAATACAAGATATGACCCACCATTACCACATAATGATAAATTATTAGTTCTAGTACACCACATGACAATACACGTGGTGTATTGTATACTTTTCCGTATCGCTCCCTTTTCTCTTTCCCCTTTCTGCAAAGCAAGCAAAAGGGATCCATTGACCACTGCAAATGGACCCCACCTCCCATTATCTGCTTACTGTACAAGCACTCAGTCAATTAATCAACACCTGTGGTTTTCAGCCAGCATGGTGTCTCACATTAACCCAACACTGTAACCTCTTTTAAGGCAGTATTCCTGGGTTCTGTTCACTTTTTATAGTTACTGTACCATATTAATTCTGACAGTTAAACTCTCTATTCTTTTCCTTTCCTGTAAAACTAAAAGATTAAAAGAAGAAAAATTTGAAGTTTATTGCGTTTTGAGCTCAATTGGTTGAATTCTTTGAAGACCTTTTTTAAAGATTGCATCTTAGCTGAAACTCTTTTATTTTTTTTAATATAAATTTTTACTTTTGTAGCCAAAATTAACCACCATCAGTGCAACAACTTTTGGGGGGGCAATGCCCTTGATTTTGTTCACTTTATCCAGTTACAATAATTATTCTGACAGTTAAATATCCATTTGCTTTTTGCAGACCCTCAAAAGAAAAAAAAATCTTATTTCATTTGCTTGTGGGAGCTCAATTGGTCCAATTCTTGGAGGGCTTTTTCAAAGATTGAAACTTTGAAAAACCCATTTGTTTAATCTAGAGTTTTGTGTTCTGAAGTGACCTCAAGTGGGCCAATGTAGTAGTAGCCATTGGATAAAGACGGGAACTTGGGTAGTCCAGATCACTTTTCTCTGCTTCATTCTCAGTCAAGAGACATGACCAATATTTTCCCATTCGGTTGGTATTCAAATTGTTCTTTTTTTTTTTTTAATACAGTATATCACTAAAAGTTTTGTGACATTAGGCCTTTAAATTTTTTATTGGTTTTGGTAAATTCCATGCTTTATCGGCATTTGGGATTAGTCTTTAGAATCCCTTCTCCTATAATTGTATATAAATTCATATGAACTGGTTTTGATTCTGAAGAATAACCTGCTTCTGTGATTTTTCCAGGTTTGCATCTCTGCCTGATTCTGAAGCCATATTTTGCAAAATGATGTAAATCTTCTCTGCTATCATTTCTATTGTTTGAAGTCTATTTCAGAAAACTTGTTAGAATGCATTCAGATGAATTTGATTTTAAGATAGGTTTCTCATTCTTCAATTTGAATTTTTATTTGCCTCTTTTCGATAAAAGTCTGTTCTTGACTGAAATGTAGGAACAAAAGAGTTTGTTCTGTGGGGCCTCGATTTAGTTCAGTTGGAAGATATTGCTCGGCGGACTGTGTTAAAGATAGAAGTTTGCACTTTGAAATATAATTTTTGGAGTTCCCCAAGTAGTGCTGAGAATAGAGTTTCCAGTGTTGCGTTTTATTGTTTATCAATCTGCTTTTTAATTGCTAGTCATAGATACGATAGCTATTAATGCGTTTAATTTTGGAATTTATTTCATCCAAGTTTTGTAGGACTGAAGTAAGGTATTTATGAGTTCTTAAATGTCCATTTTAGCGAATGAAAAAAATTATTCATCTTTGGTTGCTTGAAAAAATTGTATCTCTTCTTGATGTCCCTTTATGAATAATTTTTATAACAAATTGTGAGTTTGAAGCAGAGTTGTGCATGCTGCACGGCTTGACAGTAATCTTCCATCAAAGATCTCAAATGATTGTTTTCCTGACTTGCACGTATCTCAAATTAATTTTTTGCCCCTCATTGCGAGATAGTTTTAGGATGATAATTGTGTGATGTCTGTTCTATGTTTAGGAGATTTGGTGTTCAACGAAGCAGATGTGTTTTATCTTTATCCCAACAAAATTATTTGTAAGTTTGTTTTTTCTATTGTCACTCATGTTGATACACGAATTAAAACTCTCAGGGCCAGAAGGATTGATGGATGACTTGTACTTGGGTGAAGAATTTCCTTGCACCCTTTCAACAGTAAGTGCCAGAGTACTTTTTAACTGTGTGCATTTTTGACTTGTTATTTTGAGATGGCTGTTAATGTTGCTTCATCCCTTTGTATAATGATCTCTTTGGCGCATTTTTCTTGTTGGCTTTCCAATTATAGAGGGAGTTTTATGCAGATGAAGGCATATTTTTGGTCGTGTCAGTATATGTGATTTGCATTTTAAGGTGGTGGTTTTCTTCATCTTCAGAAAAAGGCTTTTCCTGTCTAGTAGTTATTAAATGATAAGGGGGGTCACTAGGAAGTGCAAATTAATGATTGATATCATCATTGTTGGAGTAGGAGATCTTTGAATTTAATATAATCTTGGTCTTCCAGGTCTAACATAGGCCCATTTTAGCAGGGTTTCCATGATGGTGGTCTGAACAATAATCTCTTTCAGCTACAACTTTCTTCATTTGTGTCAATGGATGACATATTTTCCCGTCTTTTGACCTTAACCTCTTATTTAACGCGTAAGCTCATTCAATTTATCGGTGAGTTGTTTGAATAACTTAATTTCAATGCTACACGTGCCAACAAAGTTAACACCCTTACTTGCAGTTTTTAAAGGGAATCTGATTCAGGCATTTTGACTTTAATTTTATGGCAGAGGATCTTGTCTTTAGAGATGCAAGAAGATTCTCTGAAGATTTAGTCATCAATTCTTGTGATCAAGAAGTGAGATTTTCATGCCGGGGTGATTCTATCTGTGTTTCTGAAGGTTCTTCAACATCTTCAAGAGACTGTGACCCCAGTGAAGGCTTTGGCGTTCCTGAAAACAGTGACTCAGAACCCAAAAATGTGACTGTACATTCAAGATTAGAAATCGTAGACAGCAATAACAGTTCTGGGAGCATCAATGTTGTTTTAAAAGGGTAT
Source organism: Mitragyna speciosa (assembly GCA_024721245.1). Classification (NCBI taxonomy): domain Eukaryota; kingdom Viridiplantae; phylum Streptophyta; class Magnoliopsida; order Gentianales; family Rubiaceae; genus Mitragyna; species Mitragyna speciosa. The sequence goes on along the minus strand of CM045556.1, from coordinate 24,828,673 downwards.
TATGCTTGACAGACTTTTCATCTAAGCACACGTGTGAATAGCCTGCAAGATATTGGTTGTTTCCATTTCCTTATTGCAATTCTTTTTAATACTTCTGACTTGGACATTCAAGATGCTAAATAGATTATTGTGTAGACTGTTTATTTCTCTTTGTATATAGCTAATACCATTCTTCTACCGCAAAGGAGTCATTTCTAGTATAATCTCATCTGTGGTTGCAGGTTGATGCTTCCTAGATTTGGTCTGAGATTTGCTAGGAGGTTAGCATGGACCTCTTGGATGCTTGCTTTGTATTACATTAGATGTGCTCAGGCCAAAGTGCTGAGGTATGGTATGTGTTGTTTCTTAAATGTTACAAATGTAGCTTTCAGATTTGAGACATGTTTTGGTGGCTGATTTTTTTTATTATATATTAGATCTGCAAAACCATTGTGCATTGTAAATCATAGTGTTGCCTTTTCACTTGCGCCTAACTTTAGTTGTTCTCAGTTTTATATCTCGGGTAAGGAGAACTCTCCATGGATCTTCTGACGATATTGGGTGGTTGCAAAATGATAATGAAATGGCACCTGTGGTGGATGGTTCAGCTAGATTCCTAGAACTGCTTCAAGCCATTAGGTACTAATCGCTTTGTTATTAACCAGTTTAGAGATAATATCTTTTTCTTCCTCTGGATGCTAATGATCTCTCATCTGACATTTTTTAAGGAACCAATAATAGAACAACTGAAATTTCAACGTGTAAGTCATAACACTATTTATTTTTCTACTACACTAAATTGTTTTGAGAAAACATGAAGTTGGGAATTCCAGAAATTCTTTTCGTCTCCTACCAACCATGAGTATATTTAATGCTTTAAATTGTCTGTGTTACTACATGAACAGGTTCTGCTTCGGAGTTACCTAAGCTATTCGCACTTTTGATATTCCTTTATTTGGTATTTAGTTTTATTGACTTCTAGCTCATTTTTCCACATTAAAGTGTAGTAAGAAATAAGTCAGGAAAGGCATGTCCTTCAATCCATATTCAGAATCCTGTACCTTGCAATTGATGCTGCAGGCTTGAAAGAAGTATGATATACAGTTCAATAAGTGCTTCTGATTCCCATAGACGTAATAAGTAACAGGTTTAGCTCAAAATGTAACTTTCATGAATGAGACCTGCTAACCAAGGTCATATAGTACCATCTACATAAGAAGCTTAGATCCTGTCTGAAATAGCATACCAATTTACTTTGAAATATTAGTTTTGTGCAGAAGCTCAGATCAATCTCTTGGACTCCCCTTTTGACTTGTGAAAAGCATTTCACATGATGTTTTTACATGTGTGTCTCATATCCTATAGCCATTGAACAAGTAATGTATAAAAAGCGCACATTTCTGACATTTTTTATCAGAATATAAAGTACAGATACAAGATTGGTACGGCATCTGAAGAACCACTGGTCTTACTTCCTCCACATTTCGTTCTTCTGCAGTAGAAGTGAAAGTAGACCATGATCCTGTGAAAACAAGGTAGAGAAATTGAAACGGACAGTTGATAGGGATAGATGTGTAGGAAATTTTATTTGAAATTAAAAAAACCTCATAAGTAACATTTTCTCTTAAGCTCCAAGGAAAGTTGCACAAGAAGCATAGTTTTCATTAGGGAAACGTTAAAGTTGTGAACCTCCACCTCTGAGCTCTTTGAGCTGAGTGTCTGCTTATGAAACTTTGAAAATCAAGATTAATTTTTGTTTATGTCTCGCAAGTTTTAGCGGTTGTTGATAAACTAAATTGAAATGTTGAGGAAACTAAGATCATAGTTTATAGAGGAAATCATATAATCTCTTGATCCAAAATATGATTTTTTGGTTGCAGCCATTGAAGACTTAAAGGATCTTGGTTTATGATTGATTTTAACTAATTAAATCATTACAAGGTCATGAAGTAAAACTTTAGAAACTGATGAAGGAAATTGTATAAGAAGCCCTTTAAGCGAAGCTCACCTTCAAATGACAAAGATGAAACTTTGTCTATGAATTTAAGCTCATGATTGCCAATTTGGACATTATGCTTTTGAACATTGGCAAGTTGACAAGTTCAGAAGAGTGTACTACATTGAAAGAGGGATGGAGAAATTGATCTTATTCTAGCTTTAGCATAAAATGGAAATGAAGAAGATATAAGTATGTATGCTATTTCAATACAAACAAGTTGGAAGCCATATACTGTGCAGAGAGAGAGAGAGAGAGAGAGAGACATGTTTGTTGAAATTGATGTATTTTTGAGGCTCAAGCAGCAATCAATTGAAAGCACAAGGAAGATTTTGTGTGAAAGATAGAAGGCATGAATTTATCTCTAAAATCTATAATGTGCTGGTATAAATTCTAATATTTGAAATGCAGGATAACACTTGCACAAAATAGGATGATAACATGTCAAACAAATTCAGTGCCATGAGATGCCAGTGACCAATATTAGGATGTTGTAACTGAACATCCAAAATGAGGTCACAAAATGATTTATGACATGGTGATGGTTTGGGCATCTGGATTTCGGAGGATTTAAACTACTGTCCAAGGGGGAAAAAAAGAAAGTTTAGGTTCCATTTATTGACCTGAACAATTAGGTGAAGGTTTAATTACAATGATTGACCTGAACAATTAGTGAAGTCATTGCTCTGTGAGCACTTCACATAGCTTTGAATGAAGAGGCATCCTCAAGGGCAAAGAGGCCACTAAAACTCAAGCCGAATGGAGAACCCATTCGTTATGTAATCGAGTATCTGATTGGTTGGGATAACTGCTAAGTGTTGACTTTTTATCATTGCCATACTTATTTAATGTTAGTGTCAGAAATGTCCATTTGTTGTACATGCGTTTGTATCTTACAAGAATGAAAAATAAGAATTATTGTGGGATCCTGAAAGGGACGCATATATGTAGGCCTGCCATACTAGCAAAAAGACTGCTTCCACTTAGACTTTTTGTGTCATGGGGGCAATAATATTACTGTAATTCCAAGGCATGACTCTTAAAATTTTTGGGTATTTTGTTTTGAAAATATCTTTTCTTTTTCTAATGTGGTATGCGCATATGTGAGATCGATGTGCAATCACAGTTGTGAATTGGATGATCAGGTGTTGGTGGTATTTAAGTTTGTGGTAGAACAACTATTTTATGAATTAGTAAATTAAAAGAGATAAAAGTTAAATCTTCTTCTTTGGGAATCCTAGTGATTCTTGTTTCGACAGCCTACTTCAAATATTGTGTACTTGTGTTTCCATATATGGAGCCATGGTACGCGTAGATAATCTACTACATATTATTTTGGTTATTTGCTTTCCTGTTCAGAAGTTTCACTTTTTTCTTCTTTTTCTGCTTATAAATTTGGATCCTATGTTTTAAGCAATAATTGATGCATGCTACAACTCAGATGAAATGTATTTTATCTTTATCTTTTCTTAGGAATGGAGAGCACACACTGCCTGATTCTTTTGTTTATCTACTAATTCCAGGTTAGGAAAATAACTTGTTCTGTGATCTTAGTTCATTTTCACCTGTTCAGTTGTGCTGTATAGTATTGTTTATCTGATTTAATGTGAATTGTCAGGGCTTTTCAGCAATCATGGTCCCTTGTATTTTGTGAGCGCGAAGAGGGCTTTCTCTAAGATGGGTCTAGCTTGCCACATAGCTAAGATTCACAGTGAGGTACAGAGAATTTAGGATGATACACTGAAATCTGATGCTGCTGAAAAAGAAAATTTCTCCCTCACATTCCTTTTGAGTTCAGGGTTCAGACACCTTTTGCTTTTTCTTGCATGTTATGCACTCATTTTGTTACTATTGTCTAAACTTTTTTCTGCTGTAAAAAGGCATCTGTGGAACATAATGCCTGGGAACTCAAGCAGTACATAGAGGAGCTATACTGGGGATCTGCCAAATGTGTGATGCTACTTGGCCACAGCAAGGGTGGGGTTGATGCTGCTGCTGCCTTGTCGATTTATTGGGATGATTTGGAACACAAGGTTGCAGGATTAGCACTGGTGCAGAGTCCTTATGGTGGGACTCCAGTTGCTGCTGATATACTTCGAGAAGGCCAAATTGCTGATAAGGAAACCCGGAGGATTATGGAATTCTTAATATGCAAACTAATCAAGGTAAAACTGTGCTGTCTTAAATTACTCTTCCGCGTATGTTTGTTTGTTTGAGAATGATTTACTTGGATGAGCAGTTTTTCTTTCATTTAATTTCACTTCTCACTGCATGGATAAGCAGCTCTTCGATCAGACAGTGATTGTTTTTACATCATCAATGCATCCTTGACATGTGGTAATTCTTGCAATATAGCACTTGTACACTTTTCAAATTGTTACATAACTGATCGTCTAGGAACTTAGAAAACTACTTGAGTTGTACTGTTGCTTCCCCTATTTTAACACACCACCATTAACGATTTTTCTTGCAACATTAGCTAGTCTTGTTTATTAGTCTCCTATAGTTTTTGGTGTTGCTTTGCACTTGATCAGAAATAAAGTTTCTTGTTACTATAACTTTTTATTTTGTTCGTATTCATCAAATGTTGGGTTATGTTTCTTGTTATTTTGTTTACTCCCTTAAATAGTGACCTAATAGTTCTTGTTGCAGGGTGACATAAGGGCATTAGAGGATCTCACATATGATAGAAGAAAAGAGTTCATCAGAAAGCACAAGCTTCCTGATAATATTCCTTTGATATCTTTTCACTCTGAAGCAAGTGTGGCACCTGGTGTTTTTGCCACAATGTCTCATATTGCACATGCTGAGCTTCCCTGGCTTCCTTTACCCCACTTTGGTACAGATGATTCTATGGATGCCGTGCAAGCAACAAGAAGTGTGCCTGTTGTAGTTCCTGTGTCTGCTGTTATGGCAGTTTGTGCACTTCACCTGCAACTGAGGTATGGGGAGAAAAGTGATGGTTTGGTAACATGCCGGGATGCTGAAGTTCCAGGGTCTGTTGTTGTAAAGCCCGATATGAAACTTGATCATTCTTGGATGGTATACTCCTCGTGGAAAAAAAATCCCAGTGAACCTGACTGTGCTGAAATGTGCGAAGCTCTTTTAACGCTGCTGGTTGAACTTGGAAGGCAAAGGAAGGATCAAGTGAGGGCTGGGAGTAACTAAAGTTTCTGAATGATGCAAGATTCCAATTTTCACTTCATTGCCTTAGTCATTAAACCTCTTTTTGTTAACTAAAGATGGCAAAAAATGTTGCCTTATGGCTGCATATTTTGACGCATTTTCTTTTAATGCATATGGGGTATCTTTTGCGCCAATGAATTAATTTTAGCTTTTAGTGAAAACTCAATTCAGAACAGCTACTTCTTCCAAGTTCGAAAGATGACTGGTGTGTTAAAAGGGGTTGGTGCTCTCATTGATGAACTGTTTATTCAAGCGAGGAGAGTGACTACACAAGATAATTTAATTCGGGCTACATGATTGAGCAACATTCAAATCTCCTTTATACGGATGGGGCCCATGGGCTTTTAAGGGCTTGGTATCAAGATACATAATACAGGGAGGTTTCTGAGGACATCAGTACAAGTTCCAATCACGGTGGGCCAAAATGGCTGATGGAAAAGCCTCAAGGAAGGAGCATTATTACGAAACACACAATTATGGTCATGTTAGGTAACTTAATTCTCAATGGGCAAAAATATTGGGCACAAGACAATTGGAGAATCCTGATTTCTTCAATAAAAGATTCATTATTTTCTGATTTGAAGGGTTGAAATAACAGTAAATGGACCCCTTTCAATCTAAATTTTTCAAAGCCCATTTATTGCTTAAGCTACTACGGTCCAAATGACATTGATTAAGTAGGCCTAGTGATTGGTCCCAGCCCGTAAACTAAAACTCAAAAAAAAAAAAATAAATAAATAAAAGAAATGTGGACCATATGAAAATGCAATTTCTTGGGCAAACCCAGCCAAAGAAATGGAATTACAAGAAACTATGACTACCTATAGCACATTTCTGTAATGATCACCAAGTATGCTGATTTAGGCGATGATAATGACTGTGTTGTGTAGCGATCGCCACCAAGTTGTTGAATCCACACATAATCCATCTAAATCAACACCTTGAAGATGTTAAATCCACACATAACTCATTCTAAATCAACATCTTATGTAAATCTGGTAATTTGACAAGTGATTATAGAGGGCTGCTGATTTAGCTCCTCACTTAGCCTACTAGTTGAATAGCATACCATGTAACTTGGTGCTTGTAATCACTATCGTTTTCTTCCTTTTTCAAGATATCAATTTCACATGCACATAGGAAGACAAAGAAGGATGTCGTGACTAAGACACCTAATGACCCTAACAAATGCCTATCAGAATCTTTTAAAAGATCATTAATGGAATTTTACTCAAATATTAGCTGAGAGAACCATTTTGACAGAAGGGGTGAAGCTGAAAAGTAAAACGGTCTCAGCTGCAGGCGGTCCTTGCATTTCCCATTTAATGAAATTCAATAAATCTCGATGCAGTACATTTGCAGATGCTGTGTTGTGTTCCAAGTTTGGTCGTTTATAAACTCTAATTGATGCCCAGTCATATGTTACTTCAAAGAACTAAAATGCAGAAAAGTTGAAATACATCAGCTAAAAGCGGCAGAAGCAGGAACCTTCTGGACATATGATGCAATCAAGCATGTCTGATCACCATCGGTTCAATGCTGTGCCATCGATTAATAAGTAAGTGCCTCTGTATATTTCTTTTTCAATAAAAAGAAAAATACTCACATCATATCCCCTAATATTTGGAAACAACTTAACCGACAAAACTCTAGAGCCTCAAAATTGTCAGTAGAGCCTATTGACAATCTTGAGTGTTACTAAGGAAATTGCACTCTACCTCAAAGGGCAGTAGTCAGTGGATTAGTGTTCGATCAATTATTGGCAGCAAATAAAAGTACTTCTTTACGACATTGTCCAACAAATGTACAAGATCAATTAAATGGTGTAGAACAACAACTTCGTCGTCTAAACATTTATCCTACTATGTGGTGTCGGCTATATGTATCACATGTTGTCATTCTATATCAGTAAAATGGTGTACATTTGAAAATTTAATCTACAGAGCATTCATCCATGAGATAATGTGCAAATTGTTACAGATGTACATATTATGGTACAAATTTATCTAATCCATACTAGCAATAAGAAACCTTGGATTTCGACAGAGCTGCAGTGGGTTTTCGATCATTTAATATCGTAAAAAGAAGGTACGCAGTCGTAGTCTGGCCAGCTTCTGAGATCTGAATTCAAATAATAAACTGATAAATCATCTCTCCCTCTCGTTCGTGTAATTGCACGTGTACGTACCCACATTGATTGCTATGTGCTTGGTGTTCATGGATGGATCTCATTCACTTTCTTTAATTTTCATGTTTGAATAAGGTTCAATGACGCTAGCCTAGCACTACTCCATCTCCAGATCAGCAACGGTGCGAATAAAAGAGGAATGCATGAATACTATTTTGTTTTTCTACAAAATTTTGCCTTGCACTTTCTGCTAACTCATTAATTGTACAACGAAATACAAGCAAGAATGTATAACAGACAGCTTCTAACTACTTCAATTAAATTCCTCAGAAAATTAAAATGTAGAATATTCAATTTCCTTCAGATTGTAAATTGATGAGTAAATATATTGGTTACGAGTTGTCACAAAGGAAATGATAACTTTTTAAAAAAAATAATAATAATTCTAGCAAAATCTTTTTTTTTTTCTAAATTAAGTGAAGCTTTGCCATCGTAACATTGTCCAAATCGATGTAGCACCTCATGTTCCTTCCTTTAGAATGTAGACTGATACATTCGAAATACATAGAAAGAAATAAGAATTAATGGATCAATTAAGTTCGTTTGATTAAATGCTTTTACCTTAGAGTATGTGCCAGAAAGTTGAATAATTTATAGTATTGAGCAATCATTCGTACAATGATGTCTAGATATTTTCTTGCTTGCAGGATAGGTAGGGTGGTGTCTAGAGATTTTTCTAACTTAGGCAGAGAATTAAGGAAGAAAGAAGATGTCAGTGGAATGTTAACTGAATGATCTTTCTTTCTGTGTGCAAAAGTACAAATGGATGAGACATGTCCACGACGATCAGGATTTGTTTCTTTTAGCCAAATAAATTACCTCTCTTCCCATACATCATATAAAAGCAATTAGTTGGTAACATTTTACCATGCAAGAAAAATCGACTCATCACCTTTGTTATAGATATCATTTCTTAATTATAATAAATAAAAGTAAATTATCCATAATCCGTAACTTGCATATTCGATCCTACGATTTGGAAATTATCCCTTTTAATCCTATTAAAAGATAAAAACTAAAAGGAAGAACATTTTCTTGTGCTGATGAATAAACCAGAAAATTAATATTTCATTTTTGTTGGTCCTAAAAGTGGTTAATAGTAGTAAAGAGAAATCGGTTAGCAAGTACAGATTCACTACTAGGTAATAACGACTATTTTTTCAATAATATTTTAAAAAGAACACTTTTAAAAATCAAGATGAGAATTTTCTAAGGAAAAATTCTTACATGGACTCGATTTACTGTTTCACCTGTAGACTTTGTGGTCTTAAAAAACTATATAATTATACTTACATTATTTTTTAGGATAATTTCACATACCTTCCCCGAAGTTTGTCATAATTGCACTCTTCTCCCCTTAAGTTTTGAAAATTACATTTACACCACTTGCGTTTATATTTTTTGTACAAAATAAGTCCATTTCGAAAAAGTAACCAACCAAACACCTTAAAATATCCTTAATTACTTTTAAACACCTTAAAACACCTTAACTACTTTTAAAAGCAATTAAGCATATTTTAAGGTGTTTGGTTGGTGTTTTTGGGTTATATTATAAAAATGGATTTGTTTGTTATAAAAAATATAAACATACGGTTGTATATGTAATTTTCAAAACCTGAGGGGAGGTGAGTGCAATTATGGCAAACCTCAAGGGAGGTATGTGAATTTATCCTTTTTTTTTAACATAAATTTGCATCATTATATTTAGGGTTAATTACATCTACCTCCCATGTGGTTTGACCAAATTACCAAACGAATCTTGTGATTTAACCAAATTATAGTCTAGCCATTTAAATTACCAAACTTTTACCACATGCCCCCTTAAAATCACAAACGTTTATCAAATGCCCCCTCATGTTAAATCTACTAATAAATATGCTTATATCATCTAAATATTTGACTTAAAATTCCAATAATACCCTTTTCTCAATTTGGATTAATTATATTTACCTCCCTCGAGATTTCTCCAAATTACAAAATGACCCCTGCGACTTTATTTTAATTAAATAATGCCAATAATATTTTTTGTGAAATTCTCAATGTGCTCAATATTTACTGATCCTTTCTTCTTACAAGCTAAAATCAAAGCAACAAAAATCTTAATTATATACTTATAGGCAACAATCAAATTAATAAAAATTTTAGTTATATAGTATTACTGACAATGTAATTCTGGCTATTATTAACAAATACTAAACATGAACAACAATTTTTATGTGTATTTGCATGTCACAAAATCCTATTTCTTAACTACAATAAAATTTTAACAAATTTCATATAATATACTCTAATTCCACTCTTGTACCACCCTCACTTAGTAATACAATCAACAATTGTTAATGGTCAAAGTAAATTTTCATGAAAGAATTTTAGAGACTAAAACAAAATCTTCACTTTAAATTGATGATAAAAGTTTTTCTTAATTCAAAATATAATTAATTTTTATATATAAGTCAAAATAAATCTTCTTATTCTATATCCAATACTCTATCAAAATTTTGTTAATATTTTTTCTTTTTTTTTTCCTTTAGAATTTTTAGTGATTGTGCCTAGTTATCTTATTTATTTATAATTTAGATGATTATAAAAGGTTTTTAATAAGCATATAATTATTTTATAAGATTCAATTAATTTTGCCAAATTACAGGGCTCATTTTGTAATTTGGATAAACCTTAAGAGAGGTAAATATATCATATACGAACGTTATTTTGGTCATTTTACCATTTCCGTTAACAACTTAACGGCAAGGTTAGCATTTGACTAGTCAAAGGTTAAAATGTAATTTAGTTAAACCACAAAGTTTATTTGGTAATTTGACTAAATCACAGAGAAAGTAAATGTAACTAACCTTTATATTTATATAGCAATCTTTTAAATTATAAAGTTCACGATGAGATCGTGAATTTGACACATCTAAGAATTTCCCTTCTAAAAGAATTTGCAAGTCTTGTCAGCATAACAGTACCAAGCTCGGACTCTAAGATGGTCACACAATTGGGGCCATGAGAATGAATGATCAATTGCCAAATGTACCATCAAAACTCTAGCCAGCAGCCCAATAGTAGCCCTCATTAGCTACAAATCCTCTGTCAAGAATTCAATTAAAGAACCTAATGCTAAGTCAGACTAATACAGAAATTACAAGACAATGGGGAAAGTTTAGAAGATAGAAGACAGATTAGGTAGATGAATAGAGAGAAGAAGATACCAGAAGAGAGTAGAGAGAGATTAGAGAGAGAAATGATCAGAGTTTATTCAACAGAATGATACAATTTTCATACCCTGTTTACACCTTATGTCTCCCTTTTTACACCCTTCTCAATTTTAGTTACATTTCTTTTAACTTCCTAACTGTCTAACTGCCTGATTCTCCAAACTAACTTCCCTTCTGTTGCTGCTCCTCTATGATATGACACTATTCCTCTTAATGCATGACAAATCCTCCCTCCTTACAGCATCCTTATCCTTAAAGATAGAGTTAGAAATTGAGCAATTTCTCTTGAGGTATATGATAGGGTGCTAATTAGTGGATTAATATATGTTTATTTCCTTTTTATTATTACCAAATATTGTGCTAATTGATTGATTCTACTCATATTTGGTATAATTGATGTTAATTGCAGGAAAAGTATATAAAGAAGGAAAATAAAAGGAAATTAAGAGATTTTTCCATAAAGATCACGTGTGAAGTTGGCACAGGGCACGCCTAGTCCTCACGTCCAAGATAAAACGCCCAGAAAATCCTGCACAGAAACTTCCCACTTGGAGTCACACCTTGGATGGACATTTTCTCCCACCTAGTAGTTTAATTGTGTTAGGAAGTTATTTTTATTTGTGTTTCCTTATTTTTAGAATATCTCTTCCAAAGAGAGAATTTGGAAAGACTTTGACTACTAAAAATTAGGAGATAATTATGGAAGGGAATCTTAGGGAACGTTACTTTGAAGTAACGTGATTTTGGGTCTAGGAAGGAGGTCTCTTTCATAAGAAAATTCTGCAGAAAATTCTTCTACGTTCTCTCTAGAATTTTTCTCTTTTTTTCATCTTTTGTGTAAAGTTCTCTCCCATGGAGAGCAACTAAACTACTTGTTCTAGTCAAGGGTCAATTTGAAGACGTGGTTCCAAACATCTGTGAGATCTAATTAAATTTCAGTTGTTTCTTTTATTCATTAATATTCGTATGTTCTTTGGTTTAATTTTTATGATTATTTTGTTCTTTGAATGTCAAGGGCCCGATATTCGAATTAACATAATAATCTACAGCCATATTAATCAATTGAATCCGTAATTGTTTGATTGATTAATTCAAGTGGTAGCTAGCTTGATTAATTTCATGTTAGGGGAACATATGATCTAATTTAAATAAACCCTCGTAGCGTGTTTATTAATTAGGATTTGGGCTTTTCTAGTTTCTAAGGCAATCAAGGAATTAAATCCTACGGTCGTACCTAGGGTTATTTCTTGGTTAGAGAAATAGACAATGGTCGTACCTTGGCTATCGATAAATTAAGGAAGAGTTGGCTATAAGCTATAACCAATCTATTAATGAATAATTGAACTATTTTTGCATCCGTGATCAGTTGTGTGAACCATGTTTGAAAATTGCATCTTTGGCTAGAGCTGTGTTCTTATTGATTTTAATCTCTATTTATTTTCTTGAATTGCTTTTAATTAGTTAATTGTTATTTTCAATTTATTTAAAACAAATCCCCCCAGTAGTTTTTAGTTTAAAGAAACAAATTTTCTCCAATCCCTGTGGAGACGACCCTGCTCACTGCTATATACAAAATTTATATTTTCTTGGAGTAGGATTTTTATTATTGCACATATTCGACACCTGTCAGTATAGCTTCTACTGATATGATGATTTCGGCAAGAGCTAGTAGAAGTCTTATAAATTTTGAATGACAAAGACAAGTGCTCTCTTAATAGTCACTATATTATCTTCAATCTTGATATCATCTTCTATGATCCAAGCTATTTTAGCACCTCCTGGATCCCATGGAATAGATTTTTCTAAACCAAAATCTTCATTTGATTTAGGTGTAATTCTTTTGCCTGCACAACTTCGCTCTCTAACAATCTAACTCCTGTCTTTTGCGTATGAATACTGGGGTAACCTGCTATCTAGAGACACAGATTCTTAGGCATCTTGGGTGATATCGTCCAACCTTAACATAATATCGAGTTTTTGATAAGCAAGTCCAACACTAGTAGCAAACTTTCCCAAGTCTGTTGCAGTAACTTTTCTCACCCTATGCCTGTCCTCTTGACACACTTGGCTGCATGTTGACTGAAGTTCTCTCTTCAATAGCTCTAATGCACTTGGGTAAGTAATATGAAATAGTCCACAAGCAGAAACTTAAGTAGTAAACTGTTTGCAAACCTCAAGTTTCTTGACAGGAGGAATAAACCAATAAACCAATTCATTTTCCCTTATCTGGGATCCAATTTGACACAAGGGCTCCGCAGCTTTATCTTTTTCATCAGTCTCTTCCAGAGTGCAAAGGGTCTTCGACGTTGGTAGCAACGTATGGGCATACTCCACGCCACCAACACATGGAACCAACATTGTCAGCTCCTCCACCATTGCCAGGTTAATATCTTCTTTATCCTCTTTCCCTTTCAGTACTAAATTCATTGTCAATGATAAAAATTATTAACTCGCATTTACATTTTAATCATTATCTGATTTACCTTAAATATGATAAGTGTAAATGTGATGTGACAATTTCTTATCATTTACATTGAGTTCTATATTGCAAAAATGGCACTAAGAATCCTGGTTAGTTTTGATATGTATCACATGACATTGCAAAAATACCGGTCCACCAAGTTACCAAGTTACAAGTGCCTAATATTTTCTCCATATCTACCTACTCGGTGCTAAAATTCTATGCGAGTCTTGTTCAAGTTACCATTTGAACAAAAATGAAATGATGGGGGTTAATGAGTGATTATGAGAGAATGTTTCTTGAAATTGTTTCTAAATTTCGGTAAATATTGTAAGTCAACAAATTTTTTAGTCACCAAACTTATTTTTTGTTGCAAAATTTTTTAATTCTTTTTCCTTTCCATAAGTTTGATGTGTACTTATTAGTTATAAGAAATTCTTTAGTTTAATCGCAGAGAGGAAATATATTGCATTGTTTATGTCCGTGATAGATTACCTTATTCGTTCAATTAAAATGAAAAACTAAGTCAATGACCAAATAGGCACGCGCAATTCGAGGCATTAGGTCAAAGCTATTAGATTCCATTTTTTTTTTCTTTTTTTCGATTATGTTTTACATTGTACTTGGTGAATAGTAGCACTGCAGTTTCATGTACGAAGCAATTATAAATGGAGCCCTTTTTTTTTTTTTTTTTTTTGAAGAGAGAAGAAAAAGAGAGAGAGAGAGAGAGGAGAGGGGGGGGGGGGGGGGTGTTAATTAATATAAGTGGAACTTGAATCCCATTTATGTAGCAAAGTTTTTACGAAAACATAATAATATTCTATATCAGAATTTAAAGTTGGTGTATCTGGATCCCCAGTCACATGTGCCTCTGACGACCGTATTCCAAGTTCTCTGAGGCTCGATCTAAGAGGTATAAAACTGTTCTAATTCCTCAATAATTCTGCCCGCTGCCAAAGATCAAAACGATTTTTTTTTTCCTCAATAATGCAACTGATACTTTAGTTATTTTGTCAAGAAATTAGCATTTAAATAAATAAATAAAAAGATTCAATCACCAACCTTTGTTGACAGAAACAAGAGAAAAAACACGACCTGAAGATTTGAATTTGACTCCAGCCCCTCTACTTGAACCATTCATCCATTTTCCTTTTTCACCAACAATAATTTTTTGCATCAATTGGTTTAAAAAGAGACGGCATCAGACATTTGTTTCTCAAGCATTCTGAGCAACACTAATGTTCTAATAATTTACATCCAACGATTTAGTATTTACATTACGGAAATCGAAGATACAATCCTTATTTTTTCAGTTCAGAAATTCTTTTAACTATTGGTTTTGTCACAAAATAAGCATTTATATCATAAATTTTCAAAAGAATTTTGTAGATAAGCTCATAATCTATTGGAACGTTTTCAATTTTTCCGAATTGGTCCAAATATGATGTTTTTTTTTTATGACTAATCTTATCTGGTGAAAAGTAAAATTTACTTTTTTTTATTGGATATTAAAGTTTAGTTGAAACATGTCTATCTAATTCTTTTTTTCTTGTCACTATAAGTTCCATTCAAAAACCAAAATATTTACGTCAAAGAAAGCATATGAATTCTTAGATGGATCACTAATGTGGAACGAAACTTTAGATGAAAAATTCCACAATTTTATACTTCTTTTGAATTTGGAATTTTTTAAAATATGTCTTGCAAAACTTTTCCAATATACTCCGTAACAACTTTTTTTTTTTTTTTTGTTCTATATACATATAGATATAAAAAATACTACAGTATTATTTTTTTCGAAAATTCTCCTTAAAGTTAAACCAAGATAGAACTAGTGCTTCTTACAACTTACTTGATTAATTTCACGAGAAACTTTTTATTTAGTCATCTTTTTTCTCATAAAAAACCATCGTTTATGGCATGTTTTTATTGCCACCGAAAACACATTTAATGAATACTTGCCCAAGTGCAATTGAGTTCCTTCGATGAAAGCCCCATAGTGTCTCAACAATGGGTAGTGTTCGAAGCACGTAAACACGCCATTTTGGGTCCTCCAATATATGGATTCATGTACGATGGTTTGTGCAGTGTGGACCGAAGTCATAAATTGTAAGCACGCAGGGAGAGAGATAAACAGACAGCTCACGTTAAGGGGAGTAGTACAACATATATTTCCACCTTTCCTTTTTTTTCCGCTCAAATCTCTTTGGTTGAAACTGATTGACACATAAACTTGAGGCCACAAATAATATGTCGATGTCAATTCTTCACTGATTAGTTTAGTAGTACATTCGAATATCTATGGGACGTACCTTCATTTATGTTGACAATAATTTCACAACATTAATTACAATACTACTTAAATTCGTGTTGGAAATTGGGATTGCACCTAAAGCCTTCACACACGTATATCAGTTAATATTGCATCTTTTTCTCCTTTTACTTTCAGGCACAATGCACGTAAATGGGACAACTTCTTTTGGTCGGGTAAAATGCACTTTGCCCACCATTGCTACAAATTGCTCTGTGAACTAGTATCAACCAGACTAATTATTCATGTAAGTTATTTGATTAGGTGCTTGTTTTTAACAAATTTTTAATACCTGTTTTCAGCTTCTGATTTTGTAAAATCCGTTTTGTGATGTTATATTGAAAAGTATATTTTGTGATGTTATAAACTATTTTTTTACCTTATTTTTGGATTATTTAAGCTAAAATCAGGAGCAATTAACTTTTAATTTTTTTATAATTAGTTTTTATAAAAATCAAAATTTGTTGAAAACAAGTCTTAAACCAAGTGATTTTAGGTTATAATTTAATCACGAAGAAATTGTAACTCCCCACATTTTATTCTCCTATGTAGAACTTACGAACATGTTTAGGAACTAATGTAAATTGACTATTTTTCTATAAACGTGCGTTTTACTACATTTTTGGTCTCCAAAGTGTAAAGTAACACACTGAAATTTATGAAAGCATGGTTTTACGTACATAGGATGTAACTTTTCTTAAGTTTTCAAACTTGTACATTTCCCTAACCTAAAACTCTTTGACAAATTGGTTCGAATGCAACAACTTACCATTTCCCCATAAATTGAAACAAGTTAAGGAAACAATAAGTAAAAGTTGTGGTTATGTATTGACTATACTACTTAACCTAAAGGCCCAAAAAGAAAAAATAAAATTGAAGTGCTAAAAAATTTTAAATTTTCTTGTCTTTATTTTGAGATGGTTGACAGCCCGATGCAACACTACCCTTTCTTTTTGCAAACCATTAATAAGGTCATTAAAAATTAAAAAAAAAAAAAAGAGGAATAGAGTATCAATGCGAAGAAACTCTCATGGGAACCCATCCCATTTTGGTAAAAAATTGTTATGTTTGTTTCCCTCCATCTTTCATGTATTTATGGACCTCATTAATATCTCATAGTGTGAAAACTGTCAGTAATTTTCTACTACTGTTTTTCCGTAGTTACTCTCCTCCGTAAGATTGAAAACGAATTCAATATGGTTAGAATCTCAATAGAGGGGAGACCATGCACCTTCAGAGAAACTGGTAAAAGCATATGGAAGTCATTAGTTCACATGTTGATTCGATACATTTATATTATCTTATTGTTGAACCATTGATGAAGGTCAAAATTTAACTGTTCTTATTGGGACCTAATGGGTTCAGGCTTCATAGTATCTAGTTTGTTTTGGAAACATGGGAACAATTTAATCCAATTTATGGTGCCAATGACATTGATATTCCAACTTCTTTGGTTGATTTGCTATTTTAACAAAAAAAAAATTTTTTTTTTTAAAATCACAATGAAGCCTAAAATGTGAAACAGCAATGGTAAGAAAATGATTTAGGAACAAATAAGAACAAATATAGATATCCCAATTGAGAAGAGAATTAACGTTTACAAATAGTGGAAAATTTTACTTTGTCTGGGGAATGGTGGAAATATTTATTTGAGAATAGAACTTAACGTTTCAGGTTGATTTATTCAAATTAAATTTTTACCAACATAAAATTTAGCAAATTACTTAGGGTTTGTTCTCGATAGCTTTTGATTTTTTATAAAAAATAATTTTTGAAAAGTTGAAAATCAGTTGCTTTTAATTTTAATTTTAAAAAAAATTCAAAAATATAGTAAAAAAAATGGTTGAGAACATCACAAAATAAATTTATTTAAAAATCAGAAGCTAAAATCAAGTCAAAAAAGCTATTAAGAATACGATCTTAGTTTTGATAAGACAAAAATCTCTAATGAATGACTCTATTTCTGCAGAAGTTATTGCCTTTAGTTTCCAACCTTACCTCTTACCCTAGACTTATTCAACCATGAATTCACCAAACATTGGTCGTGGACTAGTAAACGTGATGATACCATCACCCGTCATTAGAAAATTAAAGCGAAACGCTACAATTAACTACCATTGCGCTCATGAATGAGAAAAATTTTGATGAATTTGCAAAACCTACGTATTTTGTGTAACTTTTTGAGGCGGATAAAATCTCGGATTTTATTGCATGTACAGGCACCAAAAAGAATGAAAAGTAAATAAAAAAAATCGAAAGAAAGTTTGCAATTTATAATGATCAAGTAAAAGTAATATTTAACATTAGCTTTTCTAGCATATTTTGAACCAAAAGAAATAAAAATCACTACTCCAAGTAAATTCAAAAAAAGAAAATAAATGTAAGAGTTTTACTCATAAATTAGTATACCTCGTCAACCCAAACCCTATATTTTCTTCAAAAAATTAATAAAAATACAAAAAATTATCCGAATAATTTGTGAATAAAATTCATTCCATTTATCCAACTTGTAGAGTTGGTCCAATTTGCATACAAGTGCCTCTAGTAGTGTCTGCAAAGTACCGTGTCGACGAAACAGACAAAGGAGCTGTCTTCAGTCGAGACAGCTGTGAGAAGGGAGAAGCCGCAGTAGAGTCAGCGGTATTAAGTGTTTAGTCAATCTTTTTGTTTCCTCATCAATTTAACCATCACTACTTGCCTCCACCACCACTCGGTCCGCTCCGTAATTCATCTCTTGCTTGCATTTTAAGCCTCCTTTTTTCCACCCGGAAATTGTCTTCTCTCTAGCATTCTACCTATTTATCCTGCCCTCAACCCCCCTTTCTCCTTAGTCTTTCCGCTCCATTGCCCCGCTGTTTACAAGATTTTTACGCTGAATACAGTACTGTACTGTCCTCTATTCGTGTGCTGCGCCATTTAAGAAAATTATGGGGTAAAATGTTGGGTCGGTCATCTGAGGGCCCTCTAGCACCCCTACCCCCCCCCCCCCCCCCCCTCCACGCCCAGCCCTCATATTGTATACTGGTACTAATACTCTTCGCCACTCTCCTTTATATATACACTTAACAAACACATATAAATATCACACTCATTTCGATCAACCTCCCAAGACCCGATCCCATAAATATATATATTGATCTTCTCTTCTCTGTTCTCACCTAAGCCCCCAAAATATCTCTTTTTATCGCTAGCTTCATTAAATAACCTTTTACTCTTTGCTTCTTGCGCTGCAGATCCCACCTCTGATCATCTCACACAAAATGGCTATGGCTGATCCTCCCCTCTCTGAAACTGAATCAAGTAGCCATTCAGCCACCTGGTCCTCTCCCTCCCTCCTGGATCCAGCCCACAAATATAACCGCAAACGCGGCAGAGATGACAATATTGATACCGTCACGGCCACGGCCACGGCCACGGCCACGGATGCATCTGCCGGCAGAAGCAATACTAATAATTCCTGTAACAATAATAGCAGGAATCAGAATAGGAATAATAATAATAATAATAGCAGCAGCAAGCATCCGGTGTACAGAGGAGTAAGGATGCGGGCTTGGGGGAAATGGGTTTCGGAAATCCGTGAGCCCAAGAAGAAGTCACGGATCTGGTTGGGCACTTTCGCCAGTCCGGAAATGGCGGCCAGGGCCCACGACGTCGCGGCTTTGTCCATCAAGGGTAACTCCGCCATCCTCAACTTCCCAGAACTCGCGGACTCCTTGCCTCGACCAGCCACGTGCTCCCCACGTGATGTACAGGCAGCTGCATTAAAAGCCGCTCAAATGGATATGGAAATGGAAATGGACGGCCGCGTTAAAGCCGGCGACTCCTCCTCCATCGCCACCTCGTCATCTTCTACGGTGATGACGCCATGCTTGTCCTCGCTGACGTCATCCCCGTCTTCATCCTCATTAATATCCAGCGTGACATCAACATCATCATCATCAGTCAACATCAACAACGTCATTTGCGGAGGAGGTGTCGACGGCAGCAGAGGCGTCGGAGGCTCAGGAGGAGCTGAGCGAGATAGTGGAACTGCCGAGTCTCGGGACGAGTTACGACTCGGTTGAGTCGGCCCGAGAGGAATTGATTTTCGTGGACTCGGTGGATTCCATGGGATGGGACTACGGTCACCCGTGGTTGCATGGCTGCGCGGAAACCTATGGGTATTTTGGCGATAACTACATCGGAATGGGAATGGGAGAAGTAGATAATCTTTTCATTTCAGGAGGCTTCGAAGGCTTGTTATGGCAGCATCACTGAAGACTGTGAAGAGATTTTAATTGTCAGTTTAATTTTAAACAAAAATGGTGTGTTTAGTTTTGTGCTCTTTATTTTTGTCTTTATTATTTTTTTTGGACCATTTTGTTTTTGGTTGAATTTTGCCCTTAATTTATAAAAAAAAAAAAAAAAACTCTGTTTTTATAAGGAGTAACTTTTTGAGGTCATGAAAAACCATCATTGTTCTAGTAGTGGTAAAAATTATACCTTTCTTGCACATCAAGTTCTTGTTTGTTGCTTGGAAGTTCGAAGAAGTAGCAGTCGTAGGGTAGTAGAAGTAGAGTTTTGTCTTGTTTTACAAATTCAGCCGATGATGATATGTTGATCAGAGAGGAAAAGATAGAAAAACTCAAAAGAGGCATCATGAACTTTGATAATTGGTCCACATTCATGTCAAGAAGTTCGAGTTGATTTGGTTTTAGACTTTTAGTTCTCTTTTGCCTCTCTCTTCAATGATTATTACAGGAGCAGCACATTCACATGGGTTCTAAAAAGAAGGAAGGAAAGGCATCATCAACTTCGTTAATGGTCCATAGGAATTATCTAAAACAAGTACTACTATTTGTCTTTCCATTAGTCTGCTCAAACGAGTGTTCTACATTTTTTGCAATGAGGATTAAACATCGTGCTCCTTTTTCCATTTGCACTTTTTAATTTTTCATGAGGGTTATATTTATCTGGATAGATCTGTTACTGAAAATTGCTTTTTACTGGCATTTTGACATCGTACCGATCCTAGTCTCTCTCCCTCTCTTTGCCCTTTTTGGTCTATGCGGTCATATTTTAAGTATTTCTCTCAGGAGGTGTAGCCGCGCACAAACAAAATTGCGTTTGTCATTTTCTTTTTTCTTTTGAAGTTAATTTATTCACAAATGAAGAATGGCCCACGTCTTATTTCATCAGCATGATTGTAATTATTATCTTTATAGGCATTAAACTATAACGATATAGCATTCGTAAATGCCATTTTAATTTTTTTCTTTTTTTTTTTTGGTGGGGGGTGGGGGGGGGGGTTGTTAGGGCTATGGCTATTGAGATTTGAGCGTTGAGTTGCCAATGCAGAAATTCTCGATAATGGAGTAGGAGCTTAATTAGCTTAATCCAGACTCTAGAGGGCAAGCAGCTGCAAATAGATTAGACGATGATGAAGAAAATTGGAGGAGTTTAATTGATGAAAAAAAAAAGTTAATTGGGTCAATTTTGATTCTAGAGACAAGGCAGCGCTGCCTCCTTTAAAACTAGGCCTTGAGAGGGACAGGCTAATAAATCTGTAAACTGACGTATGCTTGAAGGATATGCTAGTTTTGGTATAGAGACATTTAATCAGTTTTGAGTCCGAATGCTTGCTTAACTATTTGCAAGTAAACACAGCTAAGTTTTCACTAGAAAGTATACAGGACATAAGGGTGGAATTTGGATGAGAAACTCAAGAATTAACACCAATTAGGGCAAAGCAACATTTTTCAAGGACATTTTGGATTTTTAACTAGTGATGATGCGTGGAAGAAGAGCAGGGAAGGTGCCCGGGTGAAGGATATTCTGTGTCCTTGTGGACGTGTTGAGCAAAGTTGATGTTGATTTTGACTCCTCATTCAGCATACAAACAATCGCTCTCGTCTAGCCATCCATGCTTTTATGCTAATATTATTGTAGAGAGATTATTCATTTTATTTCTTTTATGTCCCATGTGCTCATTTTTTTTAATCGAAAAAGATGGTTATTTTAAGAATTTTACTGAGACGATTAAATGAAAAAAGTAATAAATTTGAGAATTCGTTGAAATAGAATAGAACGAACAAATTCTCAAAAGAACAAAAGAAAAAGGGGAAGAAAAAAGAAAAAGAGGTAATCTCTAAACAAGCTAATTTCTTATAAAAATGCCATTGTCTTTTGAGGGATAAGAACAAAAAACAAATTAAAATAATAGATTCTATACAATGTATGTATTTTGCATTTCTCAATACTAAAAGCTCGGGTCAGATTTCTGCAATAATTACGTTAAAGAAAACTTTAGAAATAAGAACCGAATAAACAAAAGTAGATGAATCATTCTAGCGACGCTGTTTAATATCCGAATTAACTATTAAAAAGTAGATTTCAACAGAATTTGATGGATTATAAATGATGTGGTTAGGATTTAGTTACAATTATTAATTTGTAATAATTAGACTATCTCAATTCATTTCATAACCTTCTTGATGCATAACATAACCTTCCACACATAAGTGAAAATTACTATCAAATGATCAAGGTATTATTAGAAAATCAATCATCGATTCGACCAAACCAATCAGACATAATAGTTTCCTTTCTGATGAAATTCAGTAAAAAGATGCCCAATATGACAAATCAAATTTTCGAAACCAAAGTCTCAAAGCAAATTAAAAAAAACAAGTTGAAAATATGCCCTTAATCAGAAATAAATGTGGGTACACTTTATCAGGAAAAGAAAAATATATTAAGAAGTTAAGATAAAAAAAATTTAAAGTAGGTATAAAAAAAATAAAAAATATCTGTATAGTTTCCAGCTATAAACTAATACAGCTATGCACGAGATCCATATTATAAGGGATTTTTTCCCCCTCCCAATTTTCTGTTTACTTTTTCTCTTTCCTAGTTTTACTTAATTTTTTTCTCACCCAAAAGGCAATGACCATAAAGGTCGTCTCTAACTGATAGACTGCCTCATTCCTTCACCAACTGCAAAGCAAAATAACATCTGCATATCACGCCCCTCCAATCTCAAGATAATTGGCATATTATTTTATTTTTATTATTGAAGAAAATCTGCACGCATGCATCTCTCGATGGCCCAACTGCATATGCATTTACAACTTGATTAATTAGTACAAGTACACTAAAAATGTTTAAGAAAGAAAGTGTAGCTAAAAAGCATACCTAATAAAATCAGCCTGTGCACTAAGAAGAAGAAGATGTCAAAAACCTACAATTACACGTGATTTGTATCTTAAGGTCGTTAGAGACTTGGGGAGTTTTAGAAGTAAAGATAGTCTTTGTTTAATCTAAACATTAGTTTAAAGTAGTAATTAACTAATTTTGGTCAAGTTGAAGGTACTAAACCCCTACAAAAATTTGACACGTAATATTCTATTGATCACGTTGCACTGTTGCTAGATTTTTACCCCCATGTTATGATGGGAGATATTAAGGGCTTATTTTCAATGGATTTTAAATTTTATAAAAAATAATTTTATAAAAGTTAAAAATCAGTCGCTCTTTTTTTCAGTTTAAAAATCTAAAAGTAATTGAGAACATTATAAAATAGATTTTTTAATATCGGAAGTTAAAATCAAGTAGAAAAACGCTATTGAAAATAGGCACATGAATGGACAACTTCGTGATAATGATTCATGCTTAGTGGTTGAATTGATACGAAAGCATACTGAAAAGATGGAAAATAAAAGAAAACCAAATGGAAGATACTTCAGAAGGTGAAGCATGTTTTTCTGACCTACCACCCTTTATTTAAGCAAATCAAAGATTTTTTGTATTTTTGTAGCAAATTGCAATCACATTTGTTATTCTGGCCACCAAGGTTGACATTTTATCTTATGCACCTTTGATAGTGTAGAAAAACCAAATATTTTTCTTGAATCTTATTTGTTTAAAGTGAATAAATTTTCTTTTTTTTTCCGAGTTAAATCAGTTGTATATATTTGTGCTGGACAGTTTCTTTTACCTTATTTTAAGCTTAGAAGGAGTAAAATCCTTTTACTTAAATAGTCTGTGTGTTTCGAATGTCTTTGCCATGGAAAAAAAATATTATTTCATAATTTTAACTATTTTTTTTGGAACACTATTAATAAAAAAGTTTAGGAAGAAATATCGAAATTGCATAAAATTCAGCTTGATGTGCTACTCTGTCCTACTAGGGGACATCAAGTCTTCAAGAACGACAAACCGATTGACCGGTTAGCTGGTTTCTATAAAAACGAAGGTAAAATTCGGCCTGGATTTGGAATCGGGGCACACGGATTCCGGTTCATAATTAAGATATTGTGGTACTAACAAAATAGTAACGTTTCGCCTACCCAAAATTGTGCTCAACCACAACTACCGTATGAAATGAAGTTTTCTGGACCTCATCCAAACAGATAAATTAAATAAAGCTTCAATCATTTAACTGATAGTACATTATCTATCAATCAAGTCCGGCCGTATAACTTCAAAAAAAAAAAAAAAAAAAAAAGTCCGGCCGTATAAACAAACTTGTAGCTCGTACCATCCCATTTCCTTTTTTTTTTTTTTTTTTGGGAGAGGGTTTGAAATAGTGCTTGATGAATTAATTGCATGCTCCTAGATGCTACCTCTCTGTTTTTTTTTTTGGTTAAATTTTTAAAAAATATATTTTTAAATAAATTTTTAACAAACTTTTCATCTCACGTGTACATCTAAAATTGATACCCTAATATTTTTAAAAAAATGACTCAAAAAACATTCGCCTAAAATGAAGTGTACATTTTCTCATGCAGAGATATAAAACTATTCCATTTATTTTGCAATTAAGTTGGTGAGTTATAGGCCTACCATTTTTTTAATTATTCTTATTTACATCAAACGTAAAATTGTCTCACTTAAAACCATTGAAGTGTACTATTGTTGCATTTGACTTCTTGAATTTTTAAGGCACGACTCTTTAAGCTTAGAATTGAAGTATTCCAATATGCACCTCAAATTGACTCAAAATGTAGGTTGACTATAATCAAATGAAAGATCACCTATTACAAAATGAAGAAAGTTGACGTTCATGCAACCACAGCCACAGCATGTGTTCACAAATTCCGGCCCTTCTATATTTTAAAGTTAAATATCAGCAAATTTTTTTTTAACTTATATATTTTATATATTTTTTTTTCCTTGGCTTCCATCAAAACCTTGAAATCTATTGAGAGAAGATAGGGCAACAACCCATGATGTACGATTATTTTACTTCCAAGAGAGTAGTTACTTACAAACAAGAAAAACAACCCATGAGTTGAGGACCCAAAATCTGCCTTCTGGCTTAATTTGTTCAGTAGTGTGGCACCATGCATGTATGATCAATCACCTCTAATTTGGTAGAAGTTCAGAGAGAGTCGAAGTCAAACTATCATGCCATCAACTCATCAGCATCACAGCTGTATAATGAGGTGGGATCGAACCTCCGAAGCAAGACGACCAAGGACTCCATTTGACTACGATGATTTTTTTTTTTCAAAAAAAGAAAAAAAAGAATGAAAGAAGGGCTACAATAAAAAGAAAAAATTGAATTATTTTTGTCGTCCTCACTGCGTCTCTTTCATTCCCAGTGTTTATTAATGTACCCTAAATATTTAAAAAGGAAAAAAGAAGTACAATATGGTGTGTGTCTTCTTTCCTACTAGTGCCTCGTTAAGGGGACGTTTACTGAGGCTTACAGCCAGAGACACAGATAAACAGCAACAAAGACCGGAAATCAATAACTTGGGTTTATTTAATTTTGTTTGAAAACTGTGACGCTTAAATTATAGCGACAATTTTTGTTTATTTACCTTATTTCTTTTTTCTGTGAACAAACAGTCTAGGGTTTGCTTTTATTCATAAATGATTATAGTGAAATTACTAAGTGATTAAAGTTAGCTATTTTGAAGACATGTTGTTAAGTATTACTATTAGCTAATGCTTTCTTAATTATGGCAGAGCCTTGAAATCCAAGATTTAATTTTTTGACTACAATTATTAAACTAACACCAGTATTTCAGAAATAACTATGGCATATACAGAGTTAATACTAATAATTAATACTGCTTACTACAGTTTAGAATCCAGCGATTAGGGATTAATCAGAGCATTAATACAACTATTATTGCTCTGGCCTTTATCGTTGCCGTTAAGTGCCGGTAAGAAGCATCTAATTTTTAATCTATATATACACCTGTAAGTTTTCTTATGTTGTGCCGTTGCACGTGCACCAGAGTTCAAGAGTTGACATTGTTATTATTAACCATAAGGGTTTTAATCAGGATTCAACATTAATCATCTCTCATGAATTATTTCTTTAATCTTTTCCATGAATCTGAGAAAAGATGAAAAGGATATATTCCCTGAAAATTATTGTTATTTTATTGTGTGTGGAATGAAAACTATTTGATCCTTTCTTTGTCTAGTATTATATCTTAATTTTATAGAATGTACTAATCAACTATTTAAACCTTAACATCACTGCGGTAATTACAAAAGTTAGTTCAGATTGATCACTACAAAAGGACTTCACCTAAGCTTAATCACGTGATTGTTAGTTTAATATAATTGTCATCTGGGCTCTAAGTTAAATGAAAACAGTTGGAATATGTCATTTTCAGTCACATATTAGTTTAAACTAAAACTATTTAGAGTCAAAATCAAGTCACGACAAATTACATAGTATTAGTTCTCAGCACTCTAATTTATTCTAGATTCTCGTACATAGCTATTGGCACAAATTCCAACCTTCCTACTTTCGTTTTATATATTGGAAGCATTTTTCCAAAGTTCTAAAACATGGTGTCTTTTATTTCGATTTATTGAAGGAGTCAACAGAATTCGAAAGAAAGTAGATTAACAAACAAATATTAGATTGAATAGATTGAATTAAAAGAACAATAAAACTGGGGTAATGACTGGAATATATCGACGAGATTTCTCATGTATGCCTACGTGATATAGCATTTTTTTTTCCTTTTAACGAATGATTCGGAAAAATGAGAACGACATTAAACACTAATATCTATGTACTAAATCATTAAAAAGACCACCTTTTTTTGACTTTTTCTTTTCTTGTTTCTCACGGTTGAAAACTTAAATAGCTTTCCGAAGGTTTCTGGCTGTCTATGATCCATGATGCTTCACTTTTGCTAATA
This sequence comes from Mitragyna speciosa, assembly GCA_024721245.1. Taxonomy (NCBI): domain Eukaryota; kingdom Viridiplantae; phylum Streptophyta; class Magnoliopsida; order Gentianales; family Rubiaceae; genus Mitragyna; species Mitragyna speciosa. Next base: position 24,802,184 of record CM045556.1, on the reverse strand, counting down.
CAATCTTAGCATGCAACAGAAGTTACTTGTAAACTGATTCCGAGATTTAGTTTTCGTATTAAGAACATCATGTGTCCGAAGTGTTGCTTATTTCTAGACATAGTTACTCTCAAAATGATTTTCACAATGACTAAACAATTAAACAAAAGTAATAATCAGAAGCTGATCCGAAATTCATGCAGGTAAAAAATGTACTACATAAGCTCTATGATCAAGAAAAGAAGACGTGATTGTGTTACAGAGCTCGACCATCTCAAATATGTGGTGTTACCGGCAAATCACGCATCTAACTCTTATTAAGGTAGTGTTATATTTAACTAAGGTTCTCCTAGTGGTGCAATCTTCTATTAATAAGAATTTTGACAAAGTTTAGGAGGGTATCAACAAAGTATAATAAAAAATTTAGGATTAAAATCTAAAGTCTAGTCTATAGTAGAACCAAGGAACATATATATCAACCTCCCTAACAAAGTTTATAAATTAATTAAGCACCTAAAGAGACTTTTCAAAGTTGTAAGTATTTTAAAGAACCATACGGAATGATTTTAAAATTACCCAATTATATGGCTCATACTAGCTAGCATTGGCCATAATGCTTTATTATAGCCTTATCCAATCAACAACCTGCAATAATTAAATCCCCCTCAGCGGCCTTCTTTAAATTTCCACCAGTTTCACAGCTCTTTTATGAGTATAGTCATAAGCAAGCTCGTTCTTTAATTAATTTGGTACCCTCATTGGAAAGGAACTATTCTAGATGTATCAGTTTCAATGTGGTCCAAATCGAAAATTTGGGTGCAGTTCCTGTGGCTTATGAAGTTTGAAGGTTCGTGTTTCATTAGAATTCGAAGTACAAGTCATTATCAGAGAATATCCAACTTCACGTCGTTTGTCCAAGACACGTGGTTGAAATGAGATGAATCTCTCAAGTCCTAATCTCTTGGATTTGGTAATAATCAACTTTTATAACATTGGAAATTCAAACCGAAACCATGTCTGGGATGAATCATAATTGGCCCCAAAAAGTTGTTCAAGTTATCTATTTTAGTCCATCCAAAATTAATTGTTGAGCTCACTGCCTCAACTTGCCCTCTCTAAATATCTAAATTAATCTTCATGAATTCCAAACTAACAGGTTTATCAAGAACAGAGTTAATATAATGTAATTATACATTTAATGATTCATAGTTTAATTTGTACTCAGCCTTTTTGTCACAAGAAGAAGAAAAAAAAATTGCACTTTTTGCTCCATCTAACTTTTATGAATTATGACACGTCCTTCATTTTACAATTACCTTGCACTACATTTTTAACCATGACCAAAAACAGCCTAGCGGAGCAAAGCAACCAAAATTATGAGAAGATTATACCTTTTTTTTTTTTTTTTTTGGCAAGATTCTTCCAAGATGTGGACCTTCGTTGATCTTTAATTTCGTTGCTTCAAAATTTTTCTGCACCAAAAATTATGTACTTTTCTCACATTCGTTTTCCTCTGCCTATTTTCTTGGAAAACCAGATGAGCTTTAGCTGAACTACTTATGGTCAGATTTGATACAGCAAATTTGTCCTAAGCATTGCCCCACTAATAAGAGGCGTTAATTTCCTATGTCTAAAAATTCCTAAAATAAGAAAAAAAATAATTAAAATAGCAATGTACCATTGTCTTCCATGCTTATATGATTCGAACATTGAATTTAGGTTGAACGTGAAATTAATATGATAGATCTAGTCTGCTTGTTGCTGGCCTGAGAGAACTTGGCCTCCATGAATCCAAGTCCCAGCTGCTCCATATCAAGTTCTTCCAATACAAAATGATTAATTTTATTTATAACTTTGGTCCACTTTGCCAACTTCATGGTCGACAAAGATGAGATTGAAGCAATATTGCACATGTTCCTTCATGCAGATATACATAAGAGTGCTTAATGAGTAGCAGAAAGATTTTCGCCAAAAATCATCCAAACCTCTCTTTAATTGGATACGAAACTAAAAGTTGTATTTTAAATTTTTTTCAACTCAAAAAATATTCATCCATTCCAAGAAAAAGAAAAAAGGAACGTATAGTGGATATCCCAAGTGTTTTTCCCCCTCTTTGGTGAGAGAAAAAGTAGGATGGAAAAAATAAGTAAAATAATTTAAAAACGAGGATTTAAAATAATGAAAGGGTCAAAAGAAAAGCGATCCCTCATGAGAAATATTTAGATGGATCCGATCCACGGAATAGTTTCGTGGACCCTTTGGTCTAGAATCAGTCACATCATCCATACGGTGGGCTATGAGTGATGTGGCTGCTTCTGAACTAAAGGGTTCACGAAACTATTCTCTAAATTAGGTCCATCTAAGTATTTTCCAGAACAACAATTCTCTTGACAGCTAAATTACATTTTCTTCTCATGCTGTTAATGGGGACGGACTGTAAATTCGTTGGCTGATATGTCTTTGTCAGGCAAAGCAAAGTTAACCCTCGTACCCTGCCCTCGCCAACCCCCCGGGGCAGTGCATTCTGAGTTCAACACAAATATGAATCATCAATTTGAACTAGGGGTGTGCAAATTCGGTAAATACCGAATTACCGACCGAATTCGAATTGAATTCGGTAAATCGAATTCGGTAATTCGGAAAATCCGAAAAAAATGAAATCGAATTCGGTCAGTATTCGAAAATAAAATTCTAATTCGGTAATACCAAATTTACCGAATTCAATTCGGTAATTCGAATTCAGTAATTCGGTATATATATACCGAATTCGAATTACCGAATTTAGCATTAATTGGGCTAGTAATTTGATAGTGGGCTCGGTTATTTGATCATTGGGTTGGGCCATTATTTCCTTAAGCCCATTATTTACTCCTTAAGCCCATTATTTTTTAATTTTAAATTTCTTATTTTTTTATTTTTATTTTTTTTAATTTTTTTTAATTTTAATTTTAATTTTTTTATTTTTTAAATTCGGTTACCGAATTAATATACCGATTTACCAAATTGAATTCGAAATCGAATTCGGTTCGGTATTAAGTGAATTCAAAATCAAATTCGGTCGGTAAATTTGAAAAAAAAATACCAAATTGACCGATTTTAAGTTACTGAATTACCGAATTACCGATCGATTCTCACCCCTAATTTGAACTTTGAAGACGAGAATCTAAAACAATTTATCACCTCGCATATCATTCATGCTATAAATATTCCTTGGTGTAAAGTCAGCATCCTTGGGGATGGCTTCAGGCCTTTAGTATTCTTGATTTGACCGATCACTGGATACCTTAGTCAGTATTTGTGTAGCAGTATACTGTTTATCTCTTGATATAAATTTCACATGAAGTTTCCTTAGTAATGTCGCTTTTTAACTTTTGCAACCCGCCACATAGGTCAGTATTCTATTACGAGTCCCTTAATTTTGATTAAAAATAGTTTCTTTTCCTGATAAGTATTTTGTGGAGTGTTTTTTAAAAAATATTACTGTAATTATTTTAAAGATTTTTCTTAATAAATGTGTATGTAAAATAAAAAAAATAATTAAAAAATACGTATAAAATTTCTGAAAAACATGTTTCTAAAAAACAGAAACAAACAAACACAACCGTTCCAAAGTTCTTGTAATAGCAAATAACAGCACTTTTCCACTAAGAACAGTTAAGGTGCATTACAGACTAGTCCAATCATTACCAAACTCCCTGAATCTTTCCGCAAAAAAGCAATCCAAGAAAGCTGCATGCTGAATTTGACATTCTAAATGTGTTCTTCGTAGATGTTACCATTATAGCCGTGCGAAAATTTGATAAGAAGACAAAAAACTGTTTTTCCTTTAGAATTTGAGTTGAGAAAAAGTAGTTCCTCCAATGTATTTCCTGTTGAGTCTCTCAAACAAACGAAGTGTAGTATTTCTATTGATCTGGAAATACAACAATTTCTCGAAAAACATAAAAGGAAGAAGAAAATAAAAAGAGCGAAGAAAGACGATAATGGAGGGATCATAAACTACAAAGGTACACACGGCTGTTTTGACACTACAATTCCTTTAGAGTCATAGTCTATTGGAATTGAGCATTCACTTGCAATTATTTAGATTCAGAACCGAACAGGAGTTAAATATGCACAAAATGTGCAAAACAACTCAAGAATTTTAGTGGTCTCTATCACTCATTTAAGTTTTCCAATTGGCATCTTTACACGGAGAAAAAGGAAAAGGTGCAAATTAGCTTCTGAATTAGCACTTAGCAGGTAGTTGTTCACCCAAAATAATTTGGCGTGTGTGTGTATAAATTAACCGTTGCAAGACAAGTGAAATTCGACTGGGCTAGAATTTCTTTGTCTTGGTAAATTAGACAAAATTTACAAGGACGCCCGGCAAAAATTGAAGGCCAAATTAATGCAGCTCGTTCCTCAGTGGATTTCTGTCATTCGGTACAACAATATTTATAGAATCTGATAACTATCCTTTGACACAATCCAGGATCAAGATTAGGTCATTTCACCACATTGCATTTGAAACATTTATATTAGTCCATGTAAATACATTTGTTGAAAACCCATGCCAATTTCGTCAAATAACAGACAAGAAATCCTAACAATCTAAATCATTGCAGTGGAAATGTGTCCACATCTCCCTCTGGCATCAGTATAATTAATTTCCACAATTGTTTAGGCCTTTATATCGAGAATAGAAGGTAAATATTAAAGCCACAAGGTCAAACATTGGTTTGACTTTTCTTTTTTTTTTAATGGTTGGTATGAAAATTGCCGTAAATTTAAAATTTGAGTTGCACAAGCCCAAAACCTTGAATTATAGTATGAAGTAAACTAATTAGCTACGTTTTGTGTATATATATATATATATATATATATATATATATATATATTTTTTGACATAATGTTTTGTGTATTTTGGAGGGTCAATACAGATATAATCAAAACCTACTTTTCATCTTTAATAAGCTATAAATAAACTTAGGAAAAACAATGAATGACAAGACGTAAAAGTCTGACTAAATAAAAGGAATGGCCAATAATGCTTTAGTTCAGACTTAGAATGTGAACACGTCCATTGTAGGAGAACAGAAAAATGTCGATATATCCCGAACAAATGCAGTAATATTTTTGTCGACTATAGTGAAATTGAGTCAACATTGTCCACAATCAACATTCAAAGTCAATCTTTCTCATGTACAACGCATTTTTTTAAGGGAAAAATACATTCCATATCTGTTAGAGTAATAACTAACAAATACAGACATTGATCATCTGCAATTGAGACAGTACCATGGAGGTGTTGAAACGGATAAGCTAGTAGCTTAGATCTGTATGTAGCCCCAAAATTATTGTGGTCGACCAGCATGCATCTGCATTGAGCATTGTTCATGAATTACAACCAGGGATTTTGGCAGCAAAAAATTTTTCTTGTAAGAAAGAACACACGCACTTCATTTAGACACCAGACACGTACGGCCCTATGCAGTATTATGATTTTGTCTGCGAAATTTATCTTTCAGACTTGCAGTTTACGTCAGGGGGAAAACCAGTAAAAAAACGAAGTGTACTGCCACTATTAACGAGTGAAATTTTTTGGTTTTATTTGTAGCAGTGGAAATAGGCCATGCCACCGGCGGAGGAACCGTAGTGTCACTATCACCATGCATTGGCCCCTGTCAAAATCCAGCAAAGTTGATGCTGGCCTGCGGTCAAGAAATTGGGGGCCGACAATTTTTTTCCCTCAGAACCAAAAAAAAAAAAAAAAAAAATCAAAACTTGTTGGTACTACTTCAATGATTTAGGAACAAGTATGAAACTCATAAATTTTGGGTTCTGATGCAGTGTCATGTCACCATGAAATGTACATGTACGAAACTTTTCAGTACCTAAATTGTGTTGATTGTAAGCTTTAGGAGCATATGGATGTAATTCAGAGTTCAAGATTACATTTTTTAAGGTTTTAATTCATGTTTAAAGTTTGAAATTTGAGTGGAAAATCAAGTTGAGTGCAAGAATTTCTCAGGAGAAATTAGAAAAAAGAAGAGATCTGTCGGCATGTTCATTTCAGGTGGTTACACGTGCTTAACACTGAAAAGAAAACAGTCAACGCTTCCGGTGGATGATTCATCCTTCATCATAGTCATTATACACAGTTTTGGTCCCCCAGGGGGCAGGGAAAGGAGGGGGACGACTAGAGGGCGGAAAGGAAATAAGGGACCCTCTATACCTTTTGGAAGAATTTTGAATTTCTACTTTTTCAAGATTTGCGGCTCTTAAGAATGAAATCAATTGAATTTTGATGAGCATGGGTGTTGAATTTAGAATATGGAAAACGAAAACTTTGGAATTTTTCCACCAACCAGAAAGAACCAGAGGTTCTTCAACCCACTACTGTTGTCCATTTCCGCATGGAGCTTAGTACCTTTGCCGCATGATTAGATACACGGACAAAATGATACTTCCAAATTGGTGCTTTACATTTAAAAAAAAAAAAAAAATTGGTGCTTGACAATCTGAAACTAATCTATAGCATCCGTTTTTATCATGGTACGTTTTTGAGTGATTTGGTTAATCATTTTTATCAATTTCAAAGCAAAGAATTTGCAAAACCAACCAAGTTCGAGTTCAAATACATAATGATATTTTTTAACTTGGTCCCAAGTACCACTCGTCAGAACAGTGCACATCACCTTTTCAATTATGAAAAATATGCATGTATATGTGTACATTCATTGGTTGGATATGTGAGTAACTAAAAAAAAAATCTTTATTTAAAATAACGTCTAAGGTGAACTATCATATGGTTATTCTTCAAGATCCTTCAAAAATATCATAGAAGGGGCCAAAAAAAAAAAAAACACGCACACGCACTAGCCCTCATCCCGATTCGAAAAAAATATACGTGCATTAAAGGATTGGTTTGACCCCTAATAAAAAAATATCAATTTTTAGGTAAACGGCTAAGGTTAAATCTTACTCGAACCTTCTCCTAACAACGCCCAAGTATATCACGAAATTAAAAAAAGAAAAAACTAATTACTCTAAAAAGTATATAGACGTATGCATACAGGTACACATTTTCCTCATGAAGTGCTATTTTCTTATACACATTGAAAGAAATGTATTTTTTTATTTCTTTTTTGGTTTGGTAGGAATTGAAATAAATGTGTAGTCCCCTAATGTGATCAACGAGGAACAAAGGGGTCGTTTTCACAATTTTTGTAATTTAGTGCATCAGACAAAGGTGGCAGACAGAGGATTTGTCAAACTATAAAGCCAAAAAATGAACTTTGAAACACTGAAATTGCATTATTGAGGTGTAAGCCAACAAATGTACATAATAATACATGCAGACGAAGCAATTTGACAAATTTCAAACAATTATTAGTAGGAAGTGTTCTTATCAACCACGAATGTGGCTTGGTATCCAACACTATATGATCTTGATCCGGACCCATTTTGATTCTCGTACGATTTTCTAATGTATGTAACAAAGTACGTATTAGTGTCTGTATTGACGTAGTGTGTAATTTCATACATTGTTGATGGTTCAACCACTATGGCATCATTTCTTAAGCAAATTAGCTCACTCACTATGCGAGGATCAAACTCTTTAATGCTTTCGTAAAATACATACTGGAAATCAAAATTGCCCCTACAAAGCATCTGCCTTTTTTTTTTTTAAAATTATAGGCAATCGAACTGATTTAGCGACACTTTAGAAGTGTTTACAATGTTGAATTTTTTTTAGCACATGAGGAGGCATTTGTAAAAGAATGTTTAATTTAACAATTAGCAAGTGCTTTGGACTGATTTTGTATAAAATTAAGCGAGTGAATAAAGCTGAGCTGAGACGGTATATATCATAATTAGCAGGAATCTCACTCAACAATAAATGCATTTTGTCGGGAAAAAGAATAAAAAGTAGTGGCAGGAAATGAACTTCCATTGACGGACCGTACCAAGTCCTTTTTCAATCTCACCATCATGATCAACTTTTTAGTTATACTAAATATCATCACAAATCAACACAAGAATACATGTTAATCATAATCATTAGTGATTAGGTAACGATAACTAAAAACTGGATTAAGGTGATAGAGACAGATCTCCTAACCCTATAAGCGGGGCCTCATTATGTTGGTCTTTTCTATTGACATTCTCCAAACAAAGAAACAAAAGGTTAAAAACGTATCAAATTAAACTTTTTGGAAAGAAGTTTTACAAGATAACATTGAGCTGTGGTTTCTGGGAATCATTCAATAATGATATTCAAGAAACTTCTTCCTAAGTACAGAAGCTCGTTTGGAACACTCCCATTGGTTATTCATAATTTTTACGTGTGGAAATTGGGTTGCTCTTGATACGTAGTGGGTAGCTTTAATGTGATCCGACCAGATTCAGTGCTTGGTATCTGAAAAATTCCAATGTTTTGTACTGCTAACATTCTTTCATATCTGACCAAAGAAATTTATGGTACAACGTTTTGAATATTGTTTGCGTGTTGTTAACGTGTTGTTCTCCTCTGGATTTCTTCTCCTCCTCCTAAAAACATTAGCTAGTACCGCTACTGATCATCAGTGACCACTTCTGGCAGAAGGCTCCTTTTTTGTCGTCCAAATTTGACATCAAGCACTCTATTAGTGAGTACCACCTCCATCTAAAATTTCAAAGCCAATTGAAACAATGCAAAACATCTCATTCATTCAGACATAGACTTTAATTGGTCACTGGATTTTGCCGACGTAAAATATATACACATCTCTGTGTGTGTTGGTATGCCGACGTGCATAAAAACGACAAAAAAGGAAAAGGTCATTCTAGCAAGTGGAATCTTTATGTGACCTTGTTGATCTTCAATGCTTAGGATGGTGATGGCGTTTGACGTGAAATTGTAAAATATAACTTTCTTGAGACCCCACATCATCATGGTTGAAAAAACCTAAAAAAGGCTATTCATATTTCTGCATGTAATTTTGTGACGATGTGGATGTAAAGAGGGGGGCGGTGGGTGTGGCCGGGGGTGGCAGGGAGCAAGGGTAGATTGGGAGGGGCCTCTAATATTCGCGGAGTCTACATAGTCACAGACATAACTTATCTTAAGCTATCTTATTTCAACATCCACGTGCCCCCAGAGTCAAACCCACCATAATCATTTTTCTTGGCGTCGTTTTCCATAGCTGTAGTCTGTGCTGTAGTCAAGTCTCCTCCAGACCCATTCCACTTGCTGAAAATGAAATGGAGTGCAGTAAAAATTATCAAACATGCACTGTCAAAATGAATAATCTTGTCCTCATTCTTTAGACAAATTTAGGATCTCTTTATTCTGCTGATTGAAATGGTGTTTGGCTACGGAAAATATTACAGTGACTAGTGTCGGTAAGACTGAATAATTACTGAAAGTTAACAAGAGTGCACACTGTCCAGCATAGGATTTTTCTCCTGGCAATGTGTTGATATTCATCAAATCCAATGACTACTAGGAAATTTTTGTGGAGGAAACACATGGAGTTTCCACTGAGGCACTTCCAAAAGAACACGCTACCGTTTTTTGGGTATGAATTGCAAGATCAGGTACTCGACCTGGCAAAACTTTCTCACACAAACAGGAACAAGAAGTGGCCCATGATTAGAGAAATTGGAGTTACAAAGCCCCCCAACTGAATGTTAGCCCAACGAACACTGAAGCCCTTTCGAATGGCTTCGTTTTTTTGCAATAGATTTGGCCCTATTATGTAGCTTCTCCCGGACCATTATGGTCTTGTCAAGCCCAAAAGAATTTGCAGCATGTATACTATAATTAACTTTGTCTAACATTATTACAACCGACCTTAAAACGTTAATTACCAAAGGAAAAAGTGAAGAATGGATTATCATAACTAAATGGATAATCCAAATTATGAAGTTTGGAAAACTTAAGAGATGTGGACAAGCATAGTAATGATAAAATGAAAATACGGACGTCTAAGATTAATTAAGAGAGATCGAACTCAATTAAAACCAAAACCGGATGTCTCAATTTGACCGATGGCGAGTTGAAATGCCTGAGTTTGTCAAAGACATAGAGCATATGAAGTTAATCCGTTAGCAAATCCAAGTTCAAAGATATGAAGTAGAAATCGGATACGTACGTACGTACGTACGTACGTATTTTCTCGTGCATAAATTTGGAAAACTAAGAAAATTTAAGAAGTTAAAAGTATTGGAGCTGGTGGTCATTACTAGCCTGGGAATCCAAGTCAAGAGTACTTGATGCTTCTTGTTGTTTCCCTTCGTTTTCTAGTGCAATGAAATTTTTTGTTGTTTTTTCACATTTTGTAATAGCAGCAAGAGCAATGCAAACAGACCCAAAAGGCCTTTCCCTGAAAAATGGCTAGAGTTGGGCCTTGGGACAAATTCCAACTCTTCGTCCGAAAATGGACTTTTACTTGAAAGGACATCCAATTTTTAATCCTGACCCATGTCTAAAAAGCGGCCTTCATATAAACTTAGGCAACCTATCAGACAACGTTTCTTGTTTTGCTTGGCCCATATAAAAAATCGTAGCATAGAAGGCCTCTACAACGAGTCCTAGCCCGCTGACGAATTAAACTTCATATCTTAGTTCAACTACTAATTTATTTCTACGAATTAATTGAATGAAAAAGAAATGAGTACAAAATACAACCATGCCTGGCATTTACTTGCTACAATCATATGTTTGTCTTCCTTCCTATGAAAAAGAAATGAGTACAAAATTCCATGATCAAAATGCATTAAAGAATCTTTTGTGGGGTGCCATCTTATGAATTTCCAAAAGAACTTTTACATGGCATCAGCAAATGTTTCCCTGTTATAAAATGGTAGGTAATGAATTCTCAAATTTTAGAGGATTGCATTTACTAAGGCTAGAAAACCATTTAATGCACGCACAGTATTCATGGGAGATTCTTTCTCGTCAAAGCCATCATCACTAAGTCCCTGGGAGAATCTTTTATCAATAGAACCACGGTACACTCTTTGGTAAATTGTATGTAAGAATTTGTTCTGGTTTCGGACAATGTTTGAAGTGCTCGACTGCTGAGACGAAGGAAAATAACTGCACAAGCTGGTATTCACAGTTAGTCTACTGGATCTTTAAGTTTATAACCTTACTGAGCTTTCGCTTCACAGGAAATATCAAATTCGCTGTCCAGAAAGAGAGGTTTTCTGAGCAAGTTTGGGTCTTAACTTGTTTTTGTACTCTAAATATGGAACTGCTAGAAGAAAAAACTTGTACACTATTGTGCGAATGTGTTGTCTGTATATGTGTATTTAAAATATTTCCTGAAGTTAATGAAGCCAGGATGATACCTTGCTGAATAATTGACTGAAATATGCTTGATATAATTCTTTCTTTCTGTTTACATAATTCTTAGTTCAAAAGGTATAAATACCTAAAGATGAAATGGCATACTGCCGTGTTTGTTAGGGGTGCTGTTGTTATACTTATCCCTTAAGCTTATTTTCCTTGCTCCTTTAGTCCTATAACCATTGGCGATACCTGTCTGTTTGGAGGTTATGTGACAGTGATCGAAGTCGTGGCAAGACTTGCAACCGAATGGCTTTCTGGGGCAAGTATTCAATTTTGTGCAAGTGATTTTAAACATTAATGTGAAAGTGATTTTAAACATTAATGTGACTTATTGAAAGTCATATACATTATGCGACCCAATAAGAAAGTTTTGAGTTACATATTTCAGAGAAGTTGTGGGAAAAAGGAAAAAAAAAAAAAAAGGAGGACAAAAGCCATATCTTTCATGATACTTGTAATGTTAGGATTCTGAATCCAACCTTTTCACCTCTGTTTTTGGAGTAGGGTTTTCACTAAACGTTCTTTCCTTGGCATATCTTCAATCTTTAAGCCCTACGTGAAGAAAACATATGTGAGCAATACAAGGTCAAATGAGTGAAATGTCAAACGTATTGCCGTATTAAAAAAAAAAATTCTGAAAACAAAAGACAAACGAAATCAATCTATCAAGAAGTAAAAGGGAAAGAAAGACCGAGCAAGGGGGCAATCAGCCGGCTGCTTGTTGGTCAAGCGGTCCCCCGGCCTAGATGCAGGAATGCTTCTGAATTTTAATCGGAATTCATAGTCTTTCTTAACCTTCTGGGATCAATGACGAAATCAAAATCAGCATATTAAAAACTTTTTATATCAAGCAATGTCATAATTGATAAACTCATTTATTCTAGGTCTCTACCCCATTTTAGTAGTTAAATAATAGTTGACTCGTTTCGGCCTAATCTAAGCACATTTAGTTCAAATTAACGATTTCAGGACCAGCATCATAGGTAAATCACACGGTTTTATTAATTTTTGGTTCAGCTCATGTTTGCTTACACAATTCTTATAAGAATGCACCGTTCCGGGAGAACCCAATAATTAATCCGCTCCGTTTTCCTTTTTCTGGTATGTTCATGTTGTGATAACAACACCAGTGATGGAAAGGAAAAAAAAAAGTTCAGTTAGACAAAAATTGTTCAAAATTCCAAGGAAGCAATTTTGGAACTCCCCATAAAGGTTGTTGGAGTTGATGATTTTCTGGTAATATAGGCCCTAAAACCACTGTTTATGGAATCTTTTGGTAATACAGGCTGTAAGCCATCACTATTGATCACCAACTGGAAAAACCAAAAAAATCATTAAAATCTGAATACTGCAAACTTAATGTGCGCAAATTTGTAAATGGATCTATTATACTCCCTCCGTCCCATTTTGATAAGCTTGTTTTCCTTTCTTATCCGTCCCAAATTAAAATCCACTTTTCCAATTAAAAAATACAATTAATTTTCAATTTCTCTAAAATACTCTTATTTAATTATTTTGTCATAAGTAAAAGGTATACAACAAACCGTACATTCACTATTAAATAAAATTAATTATTTTATTATAAATGAGAAATATATAACAAACCGTGCATTCACATATTAAATAAAATTAATTATTTTGTCATAAATGAGAGGTATATAACAAACCGTGTATTCACATATTAAATAAAATTAATTTAACTTATGGTGTAATTTTTTATTCGTATTTAATATAAATATTTAATGATGAATACAAAGATATTTTAAGAACATCATAAATTAATTTATTCTTTTAATAAAATTAACTAATTTTTCTTAAACTGTATAAAAAAACTTGTAACCCTATCAAAATAGGACGGAGGGAGTACTTGATTAGAATAAGTTGTAAATATGAGATTTCTTTTACACTTGCTAACAACTAGATGCAAGAGGAGGTTCAAAACTGTGTTCTTTTTCTTTCCAAATCGCCTCCGAAAAGTTACAAATGATCTGAAGTAATACCTTGAGACTGCAAAATCTTTGATTTTTCTCACTCTTGTTGTAACTAGGCCAATTCCTGCCGCACAATATATCTGGATCATGTAAAAACTACTATACTTGTGTTACAACAGAATTCCTGAGATCAATAGCTACAAGAAAATGTTTCCTAATGCCAAGGATTCTTCTTTCTTGTTCTGCTACTTTTTGTGCTGGTTGTTGAGCTAGACTTCTGGCAAAAGAGGGTGCCGTAAGTCAAAGGTATACATAAACACACAGAATACAAAGGAAAGGGCATGGGCACGCTGCAAAGATTACCGATTTGGATTTCTTTGTCTTCCCTCGAATCCTGTTCCTCGGAGGTTTGAGTTTGTATATCCGCACCATCCAATGGTGAGTAGTGAATACCTAGATATATTGCAAAAGAAAAAACAGTCAACATAGAGCATCTCAAAATAAATAAATCATATTTTTTTTATCTTCACATTAAAAGTCAAAGTAGATGATGAAGCTGCCACATTGCTTGTTCAGAAATAAATTCCACAGCAATGGCACCCAAGCTCTTGGTGCCAGATTCAACAATCATTCCGCTTACCTTCTGGATCATTTTATTAGTAATATGACAGAAAAAAAAATATTCAGAAATATTGTTTTAGTTTAAATCCATTTCCTTTAGAAAGAGTACAATTAAGCAAAATTGGAGATGAACAGAGAAGGCGATGTTCTTTGCATCTCATGTTTAAAAGGACCAAAGCTCTGAATGAATGGAAAAAGACTATCTTGTAGCAGGGGCTTTAGGCACCCAAAGTCTCTTTGAAATCTGGCAACACATCATTCTGGGTACCACCTCATATAGAAAAGACTTATTCATGCGAAGCTCTAGCCATGCTAAGAGAAGCTTGGTAATTATAAATTCTGTAACAGCAGACAGAGAAGTAGCAGATTCTTCTTTACCACTTTGCCATAATTAATGGTTTTGTGCAATAAGCAAGTGATGTAATGGACAGTCAATCTATCTACTTTTCCATTGAGCCATCCACGATGACCAACAGTGAAACAGAGGTGAACAAAATGTCATTTACTCAAATGGTCATCAAGTATTTAATCAATGATAACGATAAACAAATGCATGTTTTCGATATCATTGAAGTGTAGGAACAAGAAAATAACTAACCCAAAGACGAGTTGCACAACTTAATACATACAGTCAGTCTTACCTCTTCAAAATGAGTAAGTTTGAAATATTTTTTTCCAATTTCAGTTCGCCTTACTCTATCAAAGCCTTTCCCATCTGTCTCCACAAATCTATGACAAAAAAGGCAAGAATATTAACAATTTGCAGAAATGCAAACATGCACAATCTACATACAGTCAGTTGTTCCCCATAAAAGAGCACCTGTAATAAGACAGCTTGTACATGAGGCAATTTAGCATGGTTGGAGTGGCTTGAGAATCAATCCGATACTGCCCATCTCTCTTTCAGCATAAAGAAAAGCAAAAATTAAAATTCAAGTCTCGATGTATAAAGTTCAAAAGATCAATAATTCATAGGTAGGTAGAGTAAAATGCTTCCATGGCTCACTTCCGTAAACTCAATACAACACATGCATTTTTTATGCATCCAAAATTAAAGACATCCAATTGTTCCCTTATTTTGATAACCAAAATTAAATCTAGCAATCACCAACTCACCAGATAATCAGGTTCCTTGATGTGAGGAAACACGCCACCTCCTATCCGAACCATCCACAGGAATTTATTAATGTCATCACTGGGGTAGCCAACGAGACCTGAAATATAGATGCAGAGGTTAGATCAATCTCTGCTGCTAATTTAGGCACTTCTTGCCTGATTCCTAAAAGTAATAGTGCAGAACCAACCTCCAAACACAACTAGGACATATTTTACATCCAAAGAGTGAAAAATCTCCCAAGCTGGCTTTTCTGGTGAAGACATGGCAGTACCAACAGTTGCAATGTGAGTGTTGTTCCAAGTGTTATTATCAACAATAACAGTGCGATTGGCCATGGCAGTTGTTTGGTAACCATAATCCCACCAAGATGCAACCTGTAAATAAGAGTTTGCAGAATTATACTTAGTTGAATATCTTCCTTGCCCATTTGCTAAACGGGAAACTTTCGGATGCAATATTTTATCAAAGTTAAAGGTGCTTGAGTTTTATTTAAATTATTTATTTATTTATTTTCTTTACTTGTTTCTCTAAGAGCTAGATACATCATTTGTAGTAAATCTGCGCTTAATACTAACTTAAGATGATATACTTGAAATTTTAGATCTAGTTGGCCAATTAATGTTTGATTTAAACTTCTGGTGGATACCTATGGGCACAGCAGCAAGCACACTCTTAAGTGCTCTTCTCTCTTCTGTTCGGTTTGAGTTTTGGTTTTGTTGTCAAAATATTAGCATAACTGGAATATACAAACTAAATAAAGGGTGCAACATAAAAAAATACTAAAATTCAGGAAGATACATGATCTAGAATCACAAGTAGAAATGGAAAAAGAACTCACTTTATCATCGACCTCTGTGTTATGGCTCAACCATGCATAAGCCTCTCTGAAGTCATCAAAAACATGAAGGCCATCATGAGAATGCGATGTTAGCACTATAGAAGGAGCTGAATATGCTTCTGCTGCTGCCCAGACACAATGAACCTGCAGGACGAATGATATTTAAACAGGAAGCACAACCAGGAAGCAAAAGATCAACATGGAAAATCAAATACAAGGACCAAGAAGTACAAGCAAACTTAAGCTCCGATTTCAATCACAATCTTATTATGAAGTTCCCACAAACTATTTGCACAAGGTATTGCAGTATTAGTCTTAAATATGCAAAATATGTCATTCTGAGAATGGCATGACAGCAAAAGTTTGATTATTACACCAAGTAGGGTGGAAAAAATCACGCTACCACATATATATACATACATACATATATATACATATATATACATATATATATATATGCACACACACACACAACTACCATGTTGCCAGTTGACAGTTGAATCACAACATATTTTCGGCCTTTTAGTAGAAAAAAATTCTTCAGCTGAATCACCATCCAATTTACATCATGAATTAAATTATAAATACAACAAAGAAAGGGAAAGGTCATTTTGTTGATGTAAAGCTCAGTTATTAATCTCCTTCAGGAATTGGATGTGAAGGTCAAAGACCAAAAGTACAAGGGGGAACAGAATGCAAAATTGAGCATTTCAGGGCCTCAAGTTCCTTATAACAATTGCCTAGAACAAGGAATTTTGTATATCATCTCATTAGTTATCCATAATTAGTAATTATACCCCAAGTGTTCAGCATATCAACCATATTTATTCCTGACATTTCAATTATATCACAAGTTATAAATCAAAAATTCCTCTTGGTCAGCCACCAAAGCTAACATCATGCAATAAAAGAATGAAGCTCCTTGTAGGCCATTCTCTTTTCTATTTTTGTGCTGCTCAAGCTGGAGTAAAAGAGAAAAAAGGATGAAGGCCGTGCAAAACAGATATAGAACCCTATTTTATCAGTCATAAGCAGCAAATAATAGTAACAGAGGAAAGGTTTTCCTCTTTTACTTGGAGCAAATTAAGCATACATACCACATAGAAGGCAACCAACAAAACCAGTAAGAAAATAGAAATGACAGATGCTTCAATGGGTAAAACCAAAGGCTTCCTCTCAGCTCGGGACCTACGAGAAGGCAGTCTCAGGATTTTCCTTCTTCTCCTTCTCCTTTTCCTTTCCCTTTTCCTTCTCTTTTTCCTTTTCCTTTTTCTTGCTTTTCTTTGAAGGTCGTTCTTTTAATGAGTCTTCACTTGTATCTGCCTTTGCTCCATCAGTTTGTGAGATAACACTTTCAGAACTAGTATCCCCTGCCTTAAGAGTCAACAACATAAATATTTAGTCTATGAGGTGCTTATATTTCCAATATCTGAAGGGATATTCTATAACAGAAGAAATAGCATGCTTACATTAGATGGCAAATTTTCTGATGTAGCAAGGAACTGAAATTTGAGTGAACAAGTAAGAACATCAAATGCTCCCGAAAGAGCAATTCCAGACATTATGCATGCTGCTGGAGCAAGTACAAGCATTAATCGCACCTGTAACATCAGCAAAGAAAATGTTGCTCAAATTGGTGCAAGCCAAGAGAGCACAGTGTTAGGTTTGCATATTCCAAATTATTCTCACCATGACACCTGAAAAGTATACTGACGTTACTATGTAAAGGATGACAAAGGAGCTTGCATCAGAGAGCGGCAAAAAGCACGCCTGCAAGTGTAACAGAGACAGATTGCAGTATAAGCATAAACCACTCTTCCAGCAACTAGAAAATCATATTAATAACATCTCTAGAGCAGTCCTAACAAAAATTCACAGAAAATTGACAACTTACAATAATGCCAGCTGGAACCAAGAAGGCCAAAACATTAATGTCCATAAAGTAAGACGGCCAAGTAGGTGGTTGATGTTCACTAACACTGGCAATTATTGGTATATATTTGCTTGCATAAGTTCTGTCACAATTCAGAGATAAGGAAAAACAGAATATAGTGTTAGATCACTCAGAAATTGACAATCAAAAACATATCCCAAGGGCAAAAAAATGGATTGAACTAGAACAAGTGTTTTAATATCAGTTGTACCAGAGTTTCTACCTCTGGCAAAATAATAGGACTAAAACAATACAGGAGCTATCAATGCCTACACTTAAGAATTTTCTCAATTAGGGAACCAAAAAGAATAGTTCACATGCAAATTGGAAATGCACAGACAATACGTTAGTTAAGTATTTTACATGCACATTCCTGATCTCTCTCAAGTTCGTAGCCACGGTAATATCTATAACCAATCTCTGGAACATCAGTAACTTGTTAACATTTCAAATAAATGAAGGCAACAATTTGCTAGATCAAGACTAAACTCAATAAAATACAGTCATTATGTTGAAACAAAAGAATCCATCAATGCCATAAGAAAAGATTCAGTACTTTTTAAATGATGATGGGCAAGTTTACAATAATCTTCCAACTATTATAGGCATAGTTTCTGGTCCACACACGCTTTGTTTCACCTGGTATAGGCAGGTAGATGAAGCAAACTTGGGCAGAAAGAACTATACATATGAAGTTATATACTTCTTTTCATTAAAGCATCCAACTTCAAGTTTGGTTACTTCGTTTGCCTTGATAATGACAAGAAACAATTAATGGAGTGAAGGAGACTCACGGATCAAGCAGACTCAGACTACGTCCACTCCAACCCTTCGTTGGGCTGGAAGCTACTAAAGCTATAAGTACAGCAACCACAGCACAGCAAACTACCCTGAATTTTGAATGACACGTAATAAGTCAATGAAAAAGAGTTCATAAAATTCTTACTTACTATCTGCACAATCTAACAGCAAGGAAATTTCAACACAAACTACAAACGAGAACACTTACAGGCCAACTGATAAAACAAGCGTAACAGCCACTTTGAACATTCTGGGTGACAGAATCCCCTTAATATAATAAACAAGAGCTACAACGTGGATAATAATAAATACCTGTACATGACCAAGTACAAAAATGCAGAATTAGAAGTATAGAAAACTAGAGATTAAAAGCAACAACAAAGCATGCATACAAAGAGACAAAGGAGTATAAGATAAGTGCTGAATCACCGTAATTAACACAAAATCTGTACGAAGTTCAGTTTCAAATATTAACAATCTTCAGGCCCTCATTAAAATTAGCAAGAAAACAAAGAAGTGATCTTGAAACATGGTTGACAAACAGAGAAAATATTAGTATGATGCAAGTTTGTTATCACTTCATCCCGTTGATGAACATGGAAGATTCTAGTGTTATGAATCTTTTTAATGATTTCAGCCATGGTACCAAGATTGATAGTATCACAATAAAAACATAGTAGCAAGCTGGTTTCAATGAGCAATACCATAAATACATTTATTTTCTCAAAGATAGTATGTCTTAGAATATGCCTAACAATCAACATCAGAATTAAGGAGAGTTAAATCCTGGCTAAATTAATAGGGAACAAGAAAGCAAGAAT
Source organism: Mitragyna speciosa (assembly GCA_024721245.1). Lineage (NCBI taxonomy): Eukaryota > Viridiplantae > Streptophyta > Magnoliopsida > Gentianales > Rubiaceae > Mitragyna > Mitragyna speciosa. The sequence continues at coordinate 24,782,820 of CM045556.1, read as the reverse complement.
GTTAGAAAAACCAGGTCGTGGAAACTTACCAGAAATGAAGCAAAATGCTCTGATGTCATGATCGCATTAAACCCCACAACAGGGACCAAAGCGGCCAACAACGTCCCCAAGGACAACCTGTATTTTGAAATTATAAAGATATTAGCATAAGGATGACTTGAATAACAATGTTAAAGGGACATATTTATCTTAAAAACATTCTTATCAAAACAAGATATTATGAACATACGTAAAAAGCCATAACCTAACAGGAAAATCAAGGTCATAGAAACAACTATAATTTTCTCAAAGCTCACCCAAACATAAGCTTCCAGTCAAGAAAAATACAATAGAATAAATAAATCAGATTCGGATAGACCAGACCCAACTGGATATTTTAAAAGAAAAGATGAACTTAAAACAATGAGGAGCTCCTGCAGAAGAACATCTGCAAGTATACTCACTAACTATGATTGCAGAATTCTTAATTAAACCTCACTGTAGCAATGAACTTACTACTTTCTCTGCAGTTTCACAGTTAAATCAACTACAAAGCCCAACACTCCTCTAAAATCTCCAGATTATGTAATTTAGTACCCACAACTCTTTGATCACCATTATAAAGGACACCTAGTAAGAAGTGGAGATTATATAATTTAACTGGTTTCTAAGATACTTACAAGTGGAGCATAAGCAATGTACAGTCGAGAAGAATAGCGACCAGTTACAATGCATAGTAGCACATGCATTGGAATGAGGTTGATAATGAAGGTGTATCCTCCCCAAGAGCAAACCTATAAAGTAGATCAGAAGATGTAAAGAATGAAGGTGAAAAGCAGAGGTATAACTATCAGGAACATAAACAATAGTATCCTTTTCCCCATACCATATAAAAGTATGCTATGGAATTTAGAGTCGCATAGAAGAGGGATCCAGTGTTCAATGTCTGCAATCAATACCAAACATCTGTCCCTTAAATAAATATTATGCCACAATTGATCAAATGCAAAAAAATGAAAACTGTGAGAAACAAGTAAAAATTGGTTAGAGGTATCATTCACTTGAAATAATATATAGTAGAATAAAGCATCAAGTCATCAACCTTTATATAAAGGTAGAATGTGAAGATCAAAGCAAATATAGCTACAGCTTCATTGTCGTAGCTTCCAGCTACTGATCGAGATATGTAGGATGGAACCTGTGAGCAGAAACCACAAATCAAATAAAGAAACTACTATAACAAACACATAATGTACAAGTACCACGTGAATGGATAAGAATCCTAAAGTAATTGTTAACGACCAATGCACAGACAGCACCTGAATTCTGATTTTGGAATTTACTGTTGCTAAAAAATAAACATGAAACCTCTTATTCAAATTAGTCAGAAATACAAAATATGGTTTGAAAATAGTTGCAAGTACCAACAGATGATAAAAAGGTAGTATTTAAGCAGTGAAGCAAAATCCTCCCAGGACATTGAAACAACATGCCAAAAGATCTGTCAAGATATTATTATATCAATAATTAGTATACACTACCGATGACCGCAAAGCAAATTACCATGGCCAAGAGAGCCGCAGCAGTCAATCCAGCACCAGCACCCTTTACTTCCTACAAGTGAAAAAATAAATAAAAAGATTGATTAAACACCCCAAGTGATCTAAATTTAATAGAAGTGTTTCCTGAAACAAAACTATTAGAAGGAGAAGTAGACCTTTGTGAGAAGGTATGTTGCCCAAGAAGCAAAAGCTGAGAATATGGGGGCAGTAAATACACAAACAGTTTCCACAGACAGAGGGATATTTAAAGAATTTAATAACCTGCCATAATAAAGTATTAGGTAAAATCAAAAACTAGTTAGAGGAACTCGTAAAGAGAATCATCTTGCCAAAACAAAATCAAGTCAAGAAACAAGGGAAGAAAAGAAGAAGAGTACGAGGATGGGCAGAAAATTTAACTTGACATGCATGGTAATCCCAGTAAATGTAAAGGCTATATTGAATTTAAAAACTTGGCATGAACCAGTATCTTTAGGAAACAAGGATAATCCGTGATATATACCACCACAAAGTGCCTGCTGTCAATGTCAGTCCAGGATAAACAGTTCCACCGATCACTCGCCCAAGAGGATACCTTATTTCAAGTGAAAATCAGTTCACTTTAGTCAGATAATCTAACTAACATGAAAAAAAAAATTAAGAAGGAAAATTTCCCAGAATGACATAGAAATTACCAGGTTCGATCATCAAACCAATTCCAGAAATCGTATATGCCATTTTTCGTGAGAAACTAGAATCAATAGAGATTCTGGTTAGCATGCTTACTATTCAATAAACTGGAAAAAAATTATATGCAGGAGTACTCTACATCACTGGAATCCTATAGTACATCTGAAAATAAGCATCACCAAGATTAGAGCTACAGTTCTCACATAAACAACATCTAAATTAACAATATATAACCATTTCCATCAACCAGAGGTCCAAGTTCCCCAAAAAATGCAGCTTTTGCTCTCTTTTTTTTCCTTTTTTTTTATTTGATTAATATGATATCAAAGACTAAATAGATCTGAAAAATATATTGAAGAGATAACATAACAAAAGCTTCATAACAATTCGCATTATCCATGTTTCCACACATCAAGCAGTACAGTGAAACTGAAATGGTAACGTTAACTGCAGCCAACTGATTATCAAGATGTTTAAGAAGACCAGTAAATATTCAGACAGATACAAAGCAGAAAATGACAAGGAGTTGAATGATGCAAGAGAAAGGAGAGTACATAGAACAGAGTGATCATAGAATCCTTGCTTAGCAAGTATGATACAATTATACATCCTGCATTTGGTGGACTGGACTTGCAAATACTGCTATCTACCTCAAGAATTTGAAAACGTGTATGGTGCAAATAATGCTATCTACCTCAAGAATCTGAAAACATGTATCAGGGAACTAATTCTGAACTCAACAGCAGTTCCCCTAATTTAAGATTAATGCGGCTAGCAGAACAAGTTGCCAACATGAACAGTAAATAATTTCTCAAAGTGTCATGCCAATATTGCAGAAGCAAAAACCACTGACAATAAGTAATCATAAGATACAAAGGAAAAAAAAATCAGGAAGTGTCACACAAAAGTACACCATATAACAACCCATTAACTACCAATTCATGGCAAAACTACTACTTTGGCAAGAACCCATAACCTTTCCCCTTCACATGGATAAATATTAGTCAAAACCCAAACACAAAAACCACACACTTGTGTCACAACAATACCACGAAGCACAAATCATGATGTGCTTCGTTAGAATTAGCAAATTATATGCAGTTCGTGCTCTATCAGAATTAAATACAACCATAGGTCATCAAATTCCATCGACAAATAAAAATGCAGTCCTAGCATTATCTCTTTCAGCTAAAGTTATCAACTTCTAAAATAACAACCACTTTACAAAAAAAAAAAAAAAAAAAAAAAAACAAAGGAACAAAAGCACAAACCTGAGTGACTCTGTAATTGAAATAAGGATCGAATTCATGAATTACACTCTCATACTTAATGACCTGCACATAATCAAATCCTAATCAGAGCAAATTAAATAAAAATAATTACACATTGAGATTAGCGAATGAAAAACCACATTTAAGCGATCTGATCCAAATTTTAATCTAGGTTTAAGAGATTTCGCACATACATACACATAAATGTGAAATCGCAAGGGTTTGTAGAATTTACTTACCGAGAATAGACGGATCGAGAAGGCGAGAACGCCGATTAAAACGAGAATGAAAAATGAGAAGACGAAGCCGAAGGCGTTGCGGAGAGATGAAGGAGTCGCGGTGGTCTCCGGCGCCGCCATTGACGGCCAAAGCAAGAGCAGCTACAAGAGACTGAGGGTATGGGGGTTTTGGTTTTGAAGAATGAATGAGAAGACGGGCGAGCGAAGACTTTGTTTATAGTTCTTTTTTTTTTTTTTTGACACTTTGGTTATAGTCTTTAACCTCGCCACTGTAATTTTTGTTGCTGATTATTTACTTCGGTAAAGTTTTACCCAATTTACTTTGACAAAAGCGTTGTTTGTATGACGATTACTTGAACTCGCCAGAGCACGCTTTTTGTGGAGGGTGAGGGCCTTTTTTTTTTTTTTTTGGGTGAGGGTGAGGTGAGGGACTAACGATCCTTTTATGAAATTAGAATGTGACGTGGAGGCTCTGTATTGGTCCCTCATACTTGGCATGATGTAAATGGTTAGTCATCGGGCGGGGACCAATGAGGTCAAGGTCATAGAGTTTAATTTGGGATTATTTGCCCAATAAGGCCTAAATTAATTTTTTTATCTATTTTCCTTCTCTTTGTTTTCAAAAAATTATATCTGAGATTATAGTTTCGGCTTAAAACCTGGAAAAGAAAAAAAAAATACTCAACTTATATTTCATTATAATATTATTTGCACACGTTTCCACCAACAATTACTAATTAATTCAAATATTTTGCTCTAATTGTTGTACCCTTCATTAAAATATTTTTTTTAAACCTATACTATTATATGGAGAAGTGAAACTTGGTATTAAATAGATTCAAACTCCCGATTTTTTAGATAGAATTGTAGAGCTCCAATCGATCGACCTCTAGAAGCTTCACAGATCCCAATTTGCCACAAAAATTAAAAATAATAAACATCCAGGCAGATAGATACGGTTTAATGGGCCGCAAGCTTTTATGGGTTAGGTGGCCTTAGGCCCGGATCCCTTTAGTCAAACAATGAACCAGCCCAGACCCCAGCTACTAATCCATAAATATCTTGTGCTCCGCCCTCAGCACACCGACTCGGTTACAAAGCGAATGGTACATATATTAACTCCTGCAGTCAAACACCGTCGACGATCGTCTTAGCTTGAACGTCTGGATTCTCGAACGCCGCTCCGGAGTTCCAATTATTCCATCCAAGCAGGTGAATCTCATAGTTTTAACATATTTTAGTTGAATATTAGGTTCGATTTTTTTATTTCAATTTTTTTATTTGCGTCAAAACCCTAATCCGATTTATTTTAAATTAGTAGGAACTTAGGAGTTAAACTCGATTAATTTTAGTGATAAATTATAGGTAGATTACGGAGTATTTTACTTGGATAAAGTTTTACTTTTTCTTTTTTTGTTTTAATGAGTATCTTGTGAAGCAGTGGTTCTCTGAGTTAATTTTCGAAACTCTGTGTTATGTCGTAATTTAGTTGGTTAGTTTTTTTAGTTATTAGTTTTTATTGTGATTAATTTTGTCCTTCCTGTTATTGCTTTTTTTTTTTAATTTTTATTTTACAGGATTTAGAGGAGGGTGGAATTGAGGTTAGCGTTATAGATGGCGGCACTGAAGGACCTTCTACCGCCCGTGAAGTCGAGTGGTTCAACTCATTATGATCACTCGAATGATCCGTGGTTCAAGCAGAGGTATACTGCAGCAGAGTCTGAGAAATCTGCAATAATTAAGGCGAATCCAGTTCCACCTTATTTGAAAAGGGCTGGTTTTAAGCCGACCAAGCTTGAGGATTTTGGTGATGGAGGGGCATTTCCAGAAATTCATATTGCGCAATATCCTCTTGATATGGGAAGGAAGAAGGATTGGAAGCCGGGAAGCAAGACCTTGCCTGTCACAGTTGATGAGCATGGAAACGTGAGGTATGATGCAATTGTCAGACAGAATGAGAATGCTAAGAAGATTGTCTATTCACAGCATACTGACCTTATCCCGAGGGTTGTCAAAGATGATCTGAATGAGGAAGAGATGGACTTGGACGAGAAGGAGAAAGAGGTTGAGGAGACTACTCTGAGCACTAAGGCTGCCCTTGAGAAGATTGTCAATGTGAGGTTGAGTGCTGCTCAGCCTAAAAATGTTCCTACACAGTCTTCAGATTCCAAGTTTATCAAGTACAAACCTTCACAGCAGTCGGCGGCGTTTAATTCTGGTGCGAAGGAGAGAATTATCAGGATGGTGGAGATGCCTGTGGACCCTTTGGAGCCACCAAAGTTTAAACATAAGAGGGTTCCAAAAGCTTCTGGTTCTCCACCAGTGCCAGTAATGCACTCTCCACCACGTCCCGTGACTGTGAAGGACCAGCAAGATTGGAAGATCCCACCTTGTATTTCAAACTGGAAGAACCCTAAAGGGTATACAATTCCTCTTGATAAGCGCCTTGCAGCTGATGGTAGGGGGCTTCAGGATGTTCAAATTAATGACAATTTTGCCAAGTTGTCAGAGTCTTTGTATGTTGCAGAACAGAAGGCTAGAGAGGCTGTTGCAATGAGGTCAAAGGTCCAAAAGGAAATGATGATGAAAGAGAGAGAAAAGAAAGAGATGGAATTGCGTGAGTTGGCTCGAAAAGCTAGATCTGAGAGAACAGGTGCTGCAGCTCCTGCTGATGCCAGTATGCCTTCAGAGAGAGGTACGGATGATATGGTTGCAGATTATGACCGTGTTAGGGATGCTTCAAGGGATAAGGAAACAAAGGAGGAAAGAGAGGAGCGGTTGCAGAGGGAGAAAATCCGTGAAGAGCGGCGCAGAGAGAGGGAGAGGGAACGCAGATTGGAGGCAAAAGATGCTGCAATGGGAAAGAAGAGTAAGATTACAAGGGATAGAGACCGTGATGTCAGTGAGAAAGTTGCTCTTGGAATGGCTACAACTGGGAGAGGGGGTGAAGTCATGTATGATCAAAGGTTGTTTAACCAGGAGAAAGGAATGGACTCTGGGTTTGCCACTGATGATTCATATAACATTTATGACAAGGGGCTTTTCACTGCACAGCCTACTCTCTCTACTCTTTACAGGCCAAAGAAAGACGTTGACTCTGATATGTATGGAGGTGCAGATGAGCAGCTGGAGAAGATCATGAAGACTGAGCGCTTCAAACCTGACAAGGCATTTGCAGGTACCTCAGAGAGATCTGGTCCTAGAGACAGGCCTGTTGAGTTTGAAAAAGAGGCCGAAGAAGCTGATCCATTTGGTTTGGACCAGTTTTTGACTGAAGTCAAGAAAGGTAAAAAGGCAATGGATAAAGTTGGCAGCAGTGGTGCAATGAAAGCTAGTGCAGGATCAATGCGAGATGGCTTTGAAGGATCTGGTAGAACTCGTATTGCCTTTGATAAAGGCCATTGAATCAGTCTCTGCTGGAGCTTCCTGAAAATATTTGACCCTTGTTGTATTGTATGGGTGTTTCTTTATCTAAATCTCCTCCCAGTAGGGAGTTTGAGTTGTAGGTTACTGTTCAACAAGATGTTCATCAACTCATTGGTGGCAAATACTATTGTCCCATTTGAGAATTTTTTAAATCAGTTTTGCTTTTTTCCTGTGATCCTGTACAATAATTTTACTGGGGCATCGCTAATGTTTTTATTTACTGTGGCATTTCCTGTTTTGATTGATTGCAGTTCCACAGAATTTCCTGAGGAATGAGAATTATTATGCTGCGTCTGATCTTTTTCTTGGTGTGTTTGGTCTGTGCTGGGGGAAAAAATACGAAAGTCTTATTCTTCTGGTTATGGAAAGGATGTAGGTGGGGCTAGGGGATGGATTTAGACTACGTATACGACTTCCATGAACATGGCTCTCCATGTGAATTCTAACCTTCCCAACTACTGCTTGCTTCAATGCTCTGTTGATGGTTCTTGGTACATTACCCTGGTGATGGGAATGCAACTTGATGAGCTGTTCTTCACCTTTGCATGTCATTTATTCCGTCTTTATGATAATTTTGATGGTCACCTTTAGGTGTAGTGTAGTTACAAAGTTTGCCAGGGTCTAGGCTTATGGATGGATTCAATCCCCGAAAGTCCATCCAACTTCCCAAAATTGATGTTGCCAGGGTCTAGGCTTATGGATGGATTCAATCACCGAAAGTCCATCCGACTTACCAAAATTGAGGGAATTTTCTTGCTAAGAACCCTGTGAATTGATTAAAAACCTCAGATTCATATTAATATGTCCGAAGAATTTATTGACTACCGTTTTCTGATCTCGTGTTTTGCTAGCCTAAATGTCAATTGCTTAGAATTATGGGCATTAGTAGCTTATCATAGAATGTGCGTCAAATTAGGTAGCAGTTCGAATCAAACAGGCTGTAATATCAAGCCTATTCTCATTTGATTCTAAGTCCTTGGTTCTGGAGTTGCACAGCTCTCGCTTGTCACAATAGCTGGTTTGCTGGAAAAATCAAACCAATTTTGCTCGTGACCCTAAAGCTGCAGTCCTTTCCCTTTGTTTCCAAACGAGGGGCCTGCGCTCTTTGCTTGTGCAATTAACTAAATTTATTATTAAGGGAGGCATGCCTATTGTGCTGGTTTAATTCATCCACGGGCAAAGGGGACTAGAAAACAAATATTGCTCTAATCTCCAAAGTTTACATGCCCTCCACAACAATTGATTTCAAGAGATGGCCCAACCTGTTCTCTTACAAGAACGAGAAAGGTAAACATGAAAACTCTTCCTTGATCTGATTGCTGAACTGGGAAAGAACTTTTGTGCATGATAAAAAAAAAAAAAAAAAAAGGGAAAGAAAGAACTAATAGTTCGAGAAAGCAAGATTCCCTGATACAGATGTAAGCAGCCTTCTAGGTACTATTACTGCTGTAGCTCAGAGTATAAAAAGGTCCTCAACGGCTGAATCATGTTTGATTTTGGCTATCAGCTGAATCACGTTTCATTTTGGCCATAGGCATTGTCTTCCCTGTGGACAATGAAACTCACCCACCAAAAACTCTAAGCAAACACTTCAGAATCAATTTGCTGAACATTATGGAAGATTTCCCTCAAGGTAGTAATGTAATTCGGAGAGTTCACCTGCGATTGTCATGTAAATATTAAGAACTTTATGTTCCCAAAATAGCAAAAAAGAAGATGTAAGATTCTGCAAGAGTCATGAGCCAGGACAACCATACCTAAAACTACATCGCCAATCAGCATAAAAGATATACAAGGCATTATTTCGCATGACATAAAACTAAATGCGAACATAAATTGCAAAGATAATCCATTTCTGAATGAGCTTTTATCAATCCCAAGTCATGTATGAGGGCGAGTGTTAAGAAACAAAAATCCCAACTAAACTAGTTAAGAAAATTCACGGGTCACCCCACTCGTAGCTAATTGGTTTTGGGATGGAAGCTCAGTTCTTTAACCAAGTAACTTACCATGCAGGAAAAGCCCAGGTTTTTTAACAAGAAATTTACTATGTGGAAAAAGGACATTAGATTGTTCACATGGAAAATGAATACCAGAAAAAGAAATATGTATCTGGCGGCATAGACGTCACTAGAAGAGTAACTAAATTTTCTAGCATAGGCAACATATACATACACATGGATTACGCTCAAGGTAGATGGTGGTCAGCTTCTCTCTCGAACCTACAATTGCCTCTGCTATACCGTCCAACGATGTTATATTGTTATCATTAAGCCATAAATCTTCTAATCTGCAATAAAAGAACCAAAATGAAGATGATGACAACTGAAGTGAGATATGAAATGATTTGAAAACATTGTTGCAAATATTTATACTGTGTCAGTTTCTCGATGTCACTAATTTCTGTAAGCTTATTTGACGAGACATCCAAGACCCGAAGATTTACTAATGTTGATAGTCCTTCCATTTTTGAAATACCATTGTGGCTCAAGTACAGTTCCTCCAAAGCAACACATTCCTTCAAATCAAGGAAAAGACAAAATTGGATTACTTCCATATACACAAAAACAATCAATTTTCAAACTTCAGAACTATACAAATATAAGTACCTCAAATCCTTTCATTGAAGTTAAACGATTGCTTTGCAGGCTAATCTTCTTAATGCATTTTAACCCACATAAATCAACAGTCTTAATGCGATTACGACCAAGCCATAACTCTTGCAAGTATGTTAAGTTTTGCAGATTCTCCATTACCTGAATAATAAAAGAAGGCATTTTACAATTACATAGATAATCCAAAATAAACCACTTGGTATAAGAAAATGTTTCACTGTGGCAAAAGAATCCAAAATCAGTTTGACCATGCTCACGCTTTGACTTTGGGTTTGAGTTTTTACAGAATATTATCTGGAGCAATTAGTTGCATAATTATCTGTTTCTCTATACAAACATTGTTACGTCAATTCCACCATCCTTATCAGAAAGAAAAATCTAACCCGCAATTTGTTGGATCCAAGTTCCAGAATTTGAAGGCCGTGAAAGTGGTCAATCTCCTCCATCTTAGTAACTTCATTTTTAGACACATAGAGTTCTCTAAGTGTGTTGGACACCTTGGACAACCCCTGAAGTGTTGAAATCTCATTGAAAGAAACATCAAATACTAAAAGCCTCTTGAATATGCTGACATCAGGAATTTTCTTTAATTGGTTGTCCCTGAGAATCAGCTCCTGTAAAACAAGTTGATTGCATTATTTAGACATATCTTTAACAAAACCAACCCCTCTCCCTTCCCAAAACAAAACTATTACATGCAAAGCAGGAAAGGAACACAAAACATCATTCTGGAAAAGAGAACTAAAACAACACGAGAAAGCATTTCAAGCTTTAACCTTGTTGCACATTTTGGTATACAAAAAAAAAAAAAAACAAAGGCAGTCTTATCCTCTCCCATATTTTACCTCGAGAACAAAAGGAAGTATTTTAACTTCCATACACATAAAAAAGTGCAAGCAAGCAGCCGCATGTACAAGCATTTATGCATAGCCAAGAACAAGTGCTCAAACGCTGGAAAAGTTTCAGGTACTTCCTCTTTTTGAGTTTGGAAAAGTATCATCAATTCATAAGAAAGCATTAGCGTACCAACTTTAGAGAAAGTCAGGTAACATGACTTTCCTTTTTAATGATAGATTCTCCTCTATGGGCTAACAGTCATTTTGAAAAAACGATAGTAAAAGCTAATAAAATGTCCACGGTGCAAAATACCCTTACTTAAAAACCCAGAACTAATGCATCCAAAATTGTTAAATGGTATTATAAAACATTCCCAGCGTTTATTAAGCTGCCAAAAAGTCTGGCTCACTCTCATGCTAAACCTAAATAACAACAGAAACAGCCACTCGGCGAAGAGGAATATAAACCTTTCTATTGGAGTTAAGGACGGAAAGGGAATCCTATACTTGCAATACTTTTTTCACAGAGCACGATTAGTTATTAGGGAGAATATGTAATGACTAATATCAAACCTAAATATCAATACAAAGCATTCCAATGTAAAAAAAGCTAAATAAAAGTAACTGCACATTCTTCTACATGCCAAAGTTATCACCTTCCTGCACAAACATTAATTGTCAACAAGAAGTTTTTATGCAGCATAGTGCTCTTCGGCTTCCCAAGTTCACCGTTGGCATAGAAAAAGATCAATTAAAACAAAGATCTAATATGCAAGTTAATAATTTTAAACAAATATCTAATAAGCAAGTTAATAATTTCACTACTGATTGAATGACAAAATTGAAATTAAAAAAAAAAAAAAGAATCAACAGTATAAAACAAAACCCACAAATTTTATTAGCCAATTTAATCAGGGATTTCATTTATGAAATGCCAAAGCAATAATAACAGGTTATATAGGGATGATGATGAAGAAAGAGAAGAATACTTCGAGGTCAGAAATCAGGTGCCAGGCGGCAAGGGGTTCGACGCCGGCGTCATCGAATAGATTCTGGCGAAGAGAGAGCTTCTTGAGGTTGGAGAGGTGGGCAATACGAGGGTCTAACTTGGACAAACGGTTGGCGGTTAAGTCTAACTCGGTGAGACCCGGAGGGATATCGACCGAGTCGAGATCATGGAGCTGGTAGCTCGTGAGATCGAGTAATGTCTCACCACCGTCGGCCATCTGCGTGTCCATTAGATTAAGAGTTAAAACGACACCGGAGGAGCCGAGGGATCGTGCTGTGAATAATTTAGTGTATTACATGAATAAATAATATGTATTGAAGTTTCGGGAGGAGGAGGAGAATTTTCTGCTTTTTGTTTGTCAAACGAAAGAAACGAGGTTTGAGGAATCTTCACCTTTACTAAAGTTTCTGGGTTAAGGGAAAATTCTTGAACCGACCAGGACGTAGATCTTGTTCACAATTAATCACATTTTTATGACTCTCACCGTAGTCCACCACTTTGATAAGGTAATTAATTAGAGGTGAATGGATTCACGACTCTCCCAGTGAATCTAGTTTACCTCAAACTCAAAAAAAAAAAAAAAAAAATCTAGTTTACCTAAGTCTCTCCGGGTTAAGAATTGAGGTGTACATGGAATAATAATTGGCTTTTGGAAAAAAAAATTTTTTTGTGAGTTTTTGGGGTTTAGATTGAATTTGTAAGTCAATCCAACCCAATTCAATGGAAAATTCTTGAATGAATCGATTTATGATTCCACTTGTGAACTTTTTTATCTAAAATAAAATTATATAAATATTCTTATATTATTTTTTTATGTGAGCATATACTATTATATTTATATAGCACTCTTTTAACCACAGAGCCCACGACCTAATTCAACAAATATACCTAATTTAACTATGACTTTGTGAGTTAATTGGGTTTTGGACTAAACATAAATAGTAGAATATTAAGATATTTGATCCAATAACTTAAACCCTTAACTTAGTTTTTGGGGTTTGGATAGAATTTAAATTTATAACTGAGTCCAACCCAATTTAATAAATATGCTTATCCAATCAACCTAATACAACTATCACTCGGTTAATTAATCGGGTTTTTGGATTAAATGAAATAATTTTATTTTAAAAATAAAATACAGTAAAATATTAAGATATTTGATCCAATAACCTAAATTCTTTACTTGAGTTTTTGGGGTTTGGATAGAATTTATAACTCGGTCCAACCCAATTCAATAAATAGGCATAGGCTTATCCAATGAACCTAATACAACTATCACTCCGTGAGTTAATTGAATTTTTGGGATTAAATGGAATGATTTTATTTAAAAAATAAAATATAGTAAAATATTAAGATATTTGATCCAATAACGTAAACCCTTCCTTTACCTTGGAAATTGAGCTTGCAATAAAAGACCGAGCAGACGAGTAGTTAAACTGCCTAGATCGGTTAGCTTAGGCAATAGATTAGGTGTGCTAGAATAAGCAAATAGTTAATTAGGCTTACATAGTTTTTTATTTTTGCTAGTACATCCATATGTGAATTTTGACTCCATTTGTGCAATATTATTCACTTTGTTACATAGGCATCAACTGCCATGATAATAAATATATAATGGATATATCGTCATTTACAAACTTACATTCCCGAATAATATAAATATGCAATTAGAAAAGCTAAAAATTTAAGTCCTATGGTTATTCGACATTTAAAATAAAAAAAAAATGACAATATTTTGCAATTAGGCAGACAATTAGCAGATTTGGCACCTTTTTAGTAAATTCCCAATGTACCCCTTGTTTTCACTGCAATCGTTGGTATCGACGAACGATATAATCTATACTACTATTTATTTCTTTGAGGAAAAAAAAAAACAATAGCTAAGTTAGTAGTTAATTATAATTTTTAAATCAAAATATATAATTCAATGCAGTTCTCTTATCATAAATTAAAAGTTTAAACTGATGCAATCCTTTCCTTCATGACTTTGTCTAATTTGGGAGGAAGGAAAGAGAAAGAAAATAAAGGATTCAGGGAAAGGAAATGATTTTTCTTTCTTTGGGAGTTAAAATTGGGAAGGGAAAGAAAAGAAAAGAGAATGAGGGAAAGGAAAAGAGAGATACTAGTGTAAATTTAACAAAGATTTTCCCTTCAAATTTGGCAAGAAAATGAAGAAAAATTTTTTCCCTTCAAATTTGGCAAGAAAATGAAGAAAAATTAAGTAAAATTTTCAATATAATCATCTTACCCTTCAAAATGTGATTTAAAAAATTTTATTACGCAATAAATCTGACTTATTTTCCAAACTCACAAACAACTCAGAAAATTACTATATATAATTTTATTCATTGTCTTTCCTTTTTAACTTATCTTTTTTGTCTATTCTTTTCTATCCTAATATTTTGCAACTCCATACATCTTTATGTGTTTTGTGTTTATTCCCCAAGTATGTGCATCTGGGGTGGGTAACAGGTGTAGATACATGTGTTAGGAAAGAAGAAGGAAGGAGAGAATTGAATGACAATGCTGCCCGTGGATATGTGCTGAAGTGATGATTCCCACTCCACTTTCTAAAACTTTTGAACTGTATATGATGATTGCATAAATGAGGAAAACAACTTTTATTTCTTTTTAAGAAAAGTCATTTTGCACGAGTTACTGTAAAATGTTTTCTAGCAAAAATATTTTTCCGGCTAAAATGTTTTCTAGCAAAAATATTTTTCCGGCTAAATTTTAACCAAATAACCGAAGTTACATAAAATATTTTTTGCAAAAAAATAATGGAAAAATTTCTTATGTTGAAACAAACAGATTCTTAGTTCGGGTATTTTGCAATTCCCCTATCAATACTTTATGTACATTAAAAATTAGAGAAAAACCTTATTTGGTTTAAGGATATTCTTTACTCATATTACTTTATGGCATAAAATCTTCACATAAACTAAAAAATAAGAAACATTAGCTTATACACAATTATGATACTTCATGGGGTTATAAGAATTATCTTTTATTCCTCCAATCCCCAATCAAAATGCAAGCAATGAAATTTTTGTTTTGTTTTTTTTCTCCCATCAAGATATGAAATTATGAAAATTCCAATATAGACCATTACTTGCCAAGGGGAGAAAAGAAAGGAGCGAAATCCCTCAATAAACTGTACAACGTTAATGATAGCCAGCCGCGCCAATTTAGTTGTTCAAACGGTACGCATGACCAACAGTTAACCCCACCACCACCTGGACGGAGTGCGGACACATGACATTCCATTACCTCCGGCGCACGTTGGCCGGCACCCAAAGCCCCAAATACCTAGTTACCAATGCCCAATTCATCACCCCACCGCAACCACATAACCAGCCCACGGAAGATCATGCAAAAACAATAGCCACCCAAATCTCAAACTGCACCAATCTGAAACAACTGAATCAAATTTACGCGCATATTATCCGTACCCACTTTCTAGCATTATACCCAGTTTCATTTCATTACAACAACCTTCTGAGATCGTACTCTAATTTAAATTCACCCGTTAAAGCCCACCATTTGTTTGTGGAAATGTCCCGAGCTGGTATCGCACCAGACACATATACACTACCAATTTTGCTAAAATCCATCCCTGAAAATTTTGATTTATTGATGTTAAGACAATTTCATGGGGTAGCAATTAAGTGTGGGCTAGAGAAAAATATGTATTGTGAGAGTGGGTTTATTAGTTTGTATTCTAAGGCGGGCGAGTTTAGAAATGCTCGTAAAGTGTTCGAGGAAAATGATGAGAGAAAGTTGGGATCGTGGAATGCAATTATTGCCGGCTTGTCACAAGGAGGGCGTGGGAAGGAAGCAATAAGGATGTTCATGAGATTGAAGCAATGTGGGTTTCAGCCTGATGATGTTACTATGGTTAGTGTAACTTCTGCTTGTGGTAGTTTGGGGGACTTGAATTTGGCGCTTCAGTTGCATAAATGTGTGTTTCAAGCTAAAAGTTTGGACAAGTCGGATTTATTGATGATGAATTCACTTATTGATATGTATGGAAAGTGTGGTAGGATGGATTTGGCTAATGGGTTGTTTTTGAAGATGGAAGAAAGAAATGTTTCTTCATGGACATCTATGATTGTTGGTTATGCAATGCATGGGCATGTGAAGGATGCACTGGAGTGCTTCCATCATATGAGAGATGCAGGCGTGAGGCCTAACCACGTGACGTTTGTTGGAGTGTTGAGTGCATGTGTTCATGGTGGGAGAGTTCAAGAGGGAAAGTATTATTTCAAGATGATGAAGGATGAGTATGGGATTGCTCCCATGTTGCAGCATTATGGATGCATGGTGGATTTGCTGGGCCGGGGAGGTTTACTCGAGGAAGCTAGGGTCATGGTGGAAGGGATGCCAATGAAAGCCAATGTGGTCATTTGGGGTTGTTTGCTCGGTGCCTGTGAGAAATATGGAGCTGTTGAGATGGGAGAGTGGGTATCCAAGCATTTGCTAGAGTTGGAACCTTGGAATGATGGGGTATATGTGGTCTTATCTAATATCTATGCAAGTAATGGTCTGTGGGAAGAGGTAGAGAGAATACGAGAATTTATGAAGGAAAGAAAACTGGCCAAGATTCCTGCTTATAGCTTGTCCACAAGTACAGGTTGAAAATTACTAGGTTAGCACGTGGGACTAGGATTTCTTTAACTTCTCATTTTCCGTGTTGCAGCTTTAACAACCCATTTATAATTAATTTGATTTCACAATTGTGAACTCTTTCTCCACTTTATCTGGAATAATACTGACAAGATATGGTTGATGATTCTCTCCTTTGCCATGGTTTTGTTTAATTGGTATACATCTTTTGAATTTTATTCCAGGAGATGTTAGATTTTGGACAAAAATAGATGAAAGCAAGTCTAGGTAAATTGAAGCACCTTGTGGCCAGGACATAAATCTAGCTTGCCAGTGTTCATCCCTTTATGGCAGATTTCTTGGCACCATGATGTTTCTGAGAGGTTTTTATTTTGGCTGGACGAGATTTGGAAAGGGTATTTCTATTCCTTCACCTGGAAAATAGTGTTATTTGTTAAATTTTATCTGACTCACTGCCATTGTCTTTTTCCCGGGCCATGCATGGATAAACAGTGTGGAGCATATAATATGATAATTTTCTTCCTTTGCTTCTCTTCTACACTCCTTGTTTCCAATGAGCATCATAAATATGCAGAATAAAAGTACAGTTGTCTTAATCACAATTGATAATCCCAGGAGATAGATGCAGTTTTTAGTTGTGGAAACTAACACTGTAAATGCATTTTGACTGATTTGAAGGTTTTTTTTGCATCCATAAAAACTTTGGATCAATAGAATTTTCCACACCTGGTAGAATATCTTGTTGTGCAGTAGTTGGGAAAAAAAAATTAAATTATTGCCGAGGGTGGAGATAAGTGAATTCAAAATATGTTACACAGTAAATCATAGTTGAAAGTTTTAGTGATATGATTTGGAGATCCTCTATTATCATTGCAGGTAGTATTTCACACTGGCATTTGGTCGTCAGCAAGTGCTTAATTTACTGAAGCTTTGATTGAGCATGACCATTTTGCTAATTGCATTAGCTTTAGTGAGTGTTTTGTCCAATGTTTCTGTCACGGTTGCACAGTTCCTTAGTACCCTGCCATGCTCATGAGTCTTTCTATAGTTGCGACAGTTGTCATAGTTAACAAGTTTGAAATCTCCAGGTGATATTTTGTTGTTTCTTGGTCTTGTTGCAGTTGCACCTTGTTCCTTTGAACTCTGTACATGCACGAGGCTTATGCATGCAGGGGACTGTTAGAGCTCATTGGAACTCTGATATTGACCATCTCCAAGTATACAAACCTGGGGGATGCATTGGTATTAGATTATAGGTCAATTTAACCTTGGCTTACTATTCTACTTGGCACCCATCTTTGGTGTATCTAAGCATTTTTATCCTTGAGAAACAACAAACACAAAAAACTTAATGACGAGTGAAGACAAGTTGGTTTCGTTGGCCTAGAAAATTATGTTTGGGAAACTCATGCTAGTGATATTTATGCTAGTTCTTGATTAGTTTTATTAGGGATGACCCAACAAATGTAACTTGTGGTTAGTTAGTAGAAAACATCAACTTGGTACATGAACAAAATTGAATGTGTGAATTCCAGTTATCATTGGAGGTTGATAACCTATTTATTCTAGTTGTTAGAAGTAAATAAATGCTGTCAGGTTTAGTATTTTCATGCTTCTGTGCTCATGGTTTTTTTTGTGTGCTTCTATTCAGTATTTATTTCCCTCACTTTGGTTGTGAGATTCTTCTTTTTCTAGAGCTCAATATATTTAGTTTATTTTTTGCAAGTGTGGGAATAATTTTATTTGTTGTTTTACCCAGCTTGTTTAACTTTTTCCAATGGGGCAATGTAGCGTTTGTCCCATTATCATGCACTATCATTTTTCAGTTGAGAAACTATAAGGCTTCTCTGTGTTGTTCCATAGTTCTTAAAGTTTTTGTACAAGGAGAACAAGGAGGGAAAAAAAAAATCCATGTTTTTTATGCTTTATTTCAGATTCTTGTTTATCACAAAGTTTCCTTTTTCTGGGATGGCGTGATTTCTTCAGGTGTGAACTAAATAAATGAAGACATGATCTGGCTAATCCTTGGCTGGTTTCTGGTGAAGCCAAAATGCAATTTTGGCATGTTTATATGCTGCACTCAAAGAAGTGTAGCAGCTAAATTTTCTGGACAGGGCAAATATGATTTATGAAGACCAGGTTAAGATAATGCAGGGCTCCGTTTGTTAGGGCATGGGTCATTTGGAGCAATAGCAAATTAAATATCATAAGCACTGCATTTGGCAACTTGCAGGTCAAAACAGATTTATCTCTGGAGATAGCCATGATATTTTGTGATTAGGTGACATTTCATTGATTCATGTGTTAAACCTCTTAGTTCATCTTTTCTCTGTTATTTGCTTCTGATTTAACTCACCTCTTTCGATATTCTTCAAGTTCCTAGTATTCCTCTAACAAAAAACTGAGTTAAATTTAGTTACGTAGTTATGCAATTTGAAGTTAGTACACTGCTTTTAATTATTTCAAATGCTAAACTTTTATAATGTGGTCCAGAGTCCAGATGATACCATCATTTAGTAGTCACAATTCTTCATTTGTGACTATTTCCCAGGACCCCTTGCTGGTTCTAGAATGTTCCTACCTGGATTTGGATGCTAAAGGAATTGGTTTATCAATAAGCTAGGTTTTGGGATATAATTGGAATCGATATAAATGCAAATATACCATAAAAACTCCCATAATTGTCTGTGAAAGGTCAGGCTAGATTCTAAAAGAACCTTTGGGATATTGGATTTGTTGCAAGAAAGATTAATGATATTTTTGAATTTTGAGATGCTTTCTTTGTTCTGCATCTATTTTTTTTTTTAATTATATATAACCTGTTCCTTAATTTTATGGTCCGTCAGAATCCTAGACCTTTCTCATTTTGCATTTTGATGTGGACTTTGATACCAGAAGTTCATGCGTTAATGCATCTTTGATTGTAGTTCTTATTTCCAGAAGTATCGGACACATTAAAACCAAATATCTTGAAAGAATCACTTGACTGGTGAACAGGTCACAATCAGTGGGAGGCTCGTGAAAGTTTTCTGGATGAATCGCTGAGAAGGCACTGAGGAAAGTTGATGTAGACACCAAATTTTGACACACCTTTGGTAAAAATAAGTGTGTTACTTTATTTTAGAGGGTATTTTTCATTTTTCGGGGGTCGAGTACAATTTTCGCGTATTATATCTAATTCGTCGTATCAGGGGCAAAATGGTAATTTCACCATGTAAATATTAGTTTATTTTATTTTATTTTTTCTAAATACATAATTTTACTATTTTTATCATTATTTATGATTTTAATGATTTTTGGGGAGTCATTTATTATTTATTTAAAATTTTAGTATTTTTAATTCAACGGCACGTTTTTCAATGCGCTATTTTTATGAGGATTTTCAAGTAAAAAAATTTTATATATGCATTTTGAATACTCATAAATTTTCTGTAAAAATCTCATAATTTTTAGAGGTCGTTTAGTATTTATTTAATTTTTATTTTTTTGTTTTTTTGTTTATTAAGGACACGTTTCTCAAGAATGCATTAATTTCAAAATTTTTGAGTGAAAATTGTAATATGTGCTTTATGTGATAATATATGTTGTGTAAAATTTGTGTGATGTCATTTATTATTTTTTATAAATTTTATAATTTTGCCATATTTAGGTCACGCTTTCCAATGCACTTTTTATTTAAGATTTTCTTTATGAGAATTTTGTCTACAAGCATTTTATAAATTTTCATGTTAAAAAAAAAAAAAAGAAAAGGGAGAAGCAGAGCAGGCTGCGTTTGGCAGCCTGCTGCTGCAGCAGTATGGCTGCTGCAGCCATTAGACCAACTTCTCCATCATCATCACTCTCCTTCCCCACTTGCAACCCCTTCATCAGATTTTGAGAAATTTTGTTCAAAATTCCTTCTAAAAATCATCACACAGACACACTCATCTGCTCACAACTGCAAAGCCACTCCCTCACTTTCTGTTTGCCCTCTGCCACACACATACACCAACTCACAGACTTCACACTGCATTTTCTTCCCCCTCTCACACCTCACAGAACACACACGCACAACACACACTACCTTCAACTCCCCTGCAAGCAACACAAAACACAGACTGGCATTTTCTTTCCCCTCCCTCTCTTGATTCACACACAACATTTACACACATCACACACACCTGTAGTTCTCCCCTTTCCCCTGCACATTCTCTCGGCTCTCACACACAACATACAACTCACAGACACACACCAATTCACACCTGCACCTCACAATTCCCTCTCCCTTCTTCCCTCTCTCGACCCCTCCCCCTGCACAAAGCTCACACAACACAAAAACACACAACACGCAGAAACTCTCCCTCACTCTCTCTGCCTTCACTTCAGCAGCACATACAACTCTCACTCACAGATCTACAAACACACATTGCACACACACAGACACCAATCAACACACAACCTCACTCCCTCTCGGCTCCTTCACTCCCTCTGCCCCTTTCCCCTGCATTCTCACATCTCTCTCCCATTCCACTCTCTCGGCTCACCTGCACACAGGCACAATTCACTCACAATTCCCTCTTCTCCTGGCTTTCCTCACAACACCATTAAGCCACAAAGCTCACACACAGCACTCATACTCACCCTCAATCACACATTACACACACCTGCACCATCACACTTCACTCACATTACACACGCAGAAGCACACACACTCACATTTGGCACTTCACTCACATTCACAAAACCAGAACAGACACTCATCTCACAAGCCACAGACCAGTAACAAAATCACAGACACGGCACACACATTCACAATTGCACACCCCTGCAAGAAACACACATAAACACACCTGCACATACACACACAGCCATCCACATTACACAAATACACCCCCGCACAAACGCAATCTTTACAACACGCATTCCAGTTCCAGCATATACACACACATATGTACCAGTTCCAGCATATACACACACATACGTACCAGTTCCTGCACAAACACACACATTCACACAGCTCACACATCAAACACACCAGCTTCGTTCACTCCATAAACACACACTACACACACTAGCACGCATCACACGCATACATCACGCAATCAATTCAAGCGCAAATCTGCAAAAAAAAAAAAAAAAAAAAAAGAGGGGGGAAAACAGGCACCACAACATCACACGCAACAACCCACCACCAACTGGCCACTCTCAATTGAGCCACAAACGACCGCTGGACACCTTTCCCGGTCAAGAAATCAGGTAAACCCATTACCTTCTCTTTCAATTGGACCTTAATTGTTGGATTTATGCTGAACTTATTTTTGGGTTTGAGCAATTGAGTAGAAACAAGAGATAGAAAGAACGGAGAGGGGAGGGAAAAGAGAGAGGCCAGAAGAAAAATCGAGAGAAAGAACAAACGAGAAGAAAAAAAAAAAAAAGAAAAGAGAGAAAAGAACCAGAAGAAAGAAGGAGAGAAGAGAAAACAGAGGGAACAAAGAAAAAGGGAGAAAAGAGATTTCAAGAAATTGGTCAATACGACCTATTCGGTCAATCGCGTAGAAGGGAACGAATCTGGGGAAATGGTTTTGTCTATTTATCTATTTGTTTGTTTCTTCCGTTAAGTACCGTTTTCTCTATTCCTTTTGTTTATTCTTTTTTTTTTTTTTAAGTCTTGTAGCTTTTTGTCTGTTGTCCATTTAGTTGTTTATTCCTTTTTGTACCGTTTGGTCTATTCCTTTGTTTTTTAGTCTTCTTGTAGTAGTAATTAGTTTAATAAAAAATGAAAGAAAAAGGAAACACAACGAGATTTGGGGATTAGTTTTGTTTGGATTTAGTTTAGTTTATATTATTTATGTAATGTTTGACTGATTAGTATTTGGTTTGGTCCAATTTGGTTTTAGTTTAGTAAATTAAATTAACTTAATCGATTAATTTAGCTTTATCTTTTAGTTTTGGCTTTATTTGTTATTTATTTTCTTTTTCATGAGGCAACATTTATGGTTAGGCCCTTATGTTATTTATTGGTGCTAATATGTCCCCGAAATCTTTTTGCGTACTTTAATCTCTCTTTCGATTATGCTTATAACTTGTAATTTGACCCCTAAGTAGCTAGAACTTGCAATTTTACCCTTAGAATACTTGCTGGAATTTCATTTTTATCCCTCCCAACCTTGCTGGAATTTTATTTGACTCATTATACTTGCTGGAATTTTATTTTTGGCCCCCTATTGTTGCTGGAATTTATATTTTGGTCTTTTATGTTGCTGGAATTTGTTTTAGTACCTCCATTAATTGTTAGAAATTGTATTTTAGTCTTTTATTTGTTGCTGGAATTTATATTTTAATACTTGTAGTTGCTGGAATTTTTATTTTTGGCCCTTTTATATAGCTGAAAATTATAATTTGACCCTAGACATTGCTGTAAATTATGTATGATTTAATGACTTTGCTGAAATTATATTCTTGGACTTAAGTATTGCTGAAATTTTTTTATTTTGGGCATTATACTTGCTGAAAATTACATTTTAGCTTTTAAATTTGCTGTAAACTATGTCATTACCTTAATTAGGGTTTAAAATTATAATTTTTACCCTTTTTCTTGTTGTAAATTACACTTGTTATTTTAGAACATTGCTTAAATTTCATTTTTTATCCAAATCTTATAATATTTTATTTTTGCAAAAAAAAAAAATTTAAAATTAGTTAAGTCCTCAAAGCTTTAAATTATTTTTTTTCACATTTTTATTTTTATTTTATTTTATCAAATTTATAATTGATGTTCTAAAATTGGGTCTTGTTAGTCTAATTAATGTTCAAATTAGTTTTCTTTATTTTCCTTTTAGTTATTTTAATAATCATTATTTGGGGTGTTAAAAGTTTAAGTATGTATTATTGTATTTTATCTTCTATTATTATTATTTCTTTATTTTTGTTGTTTTGCTTTATTTATTTATTTACTTATTTATTTTTACCTAAACAATTTTCATTTTTCTTCCTAAATAATTAATTATTATTATCATCATTTTCTTTCTCTTATTTCGTTTATTATTGCTATGATTGATTGAATTATCGTAGTATGTTTATAGTGATTAGTATGCGATCATTTAATTAGTAATTTATTTATTTAAATAGTGGTATTTTTAACATGTTTGTTCATTTAGTAGCAATTTGTACCGAGTTTACGAACGGGAGGTACCTCGATTACCTTTTTAATTTCTTTTTATGTGATCCTATGTGCTCCTATGTGTTTTTTTATGTGTTTTCATGTATCTTTGTACTTATACTTTTTTATCCTATGTGAGAGTGTTTATTTATTTATGCCATATTGTTTATTTGAATTTAATTTTTGATTATTCAAAGAAATGTAATAGATAGGTAATATTCTATTTAGCAAAATTTTGTATTTAGATAGTTAATGTAATAGATAGTTTATATGTTATCTATTTAATAAAAATCTTATGTATTTTAGATAGAAAATGTAATAGATAGGCTAGATAGGTTATCCTTTTACTTTATTTTTAGATTGTAATTAGGCTTCTCCGGTGTAATAGTTAGGGCTTTGCTGTGCTATGTGTGCTATGTGCTTATGTGTTTTATTCGCTTTTCCTTAGGAACTTTGCATCTAGAATATCATGCTTATGTGTTATGTGCTCCTACTGTGCTATTATTTGCTTTTATGTGATTATTGCTTTAATACATGCTTTATTTATTTACTTGCTTTAATTATATATGTGTATCGTCGCCACACTAGTCCAACGCTAGTTGTGGTTAATTTCGACTTTCTTCGCTAGTCCAACGCTAGCGGAGAACTTTTTAGAAAATAGGCTAGTCCAATGCTATGCCTTTAGGTCATTTTAGCATTAGGATCATTTTCTCGTGTGCATCTCATGCCATTTCACACACATTTTATCTTTTTAGGCTTTTTCCATTTTCTATGAGTTTTTTATATATACTTTATAACTTATTACTTATTTTAACATCTATTTAGGTGCACAACATTTAGATTCCACTACACATAGAATTTTAGGTCATTTGCGTGATTTCGACTAAGAAATAGTCATCTACTCACGTGGGAAGCGATGGCGTACATGTCGTTCCCCTCCTCCGTGAGTAGAAACAGATAGTCACGAGTCTATTAGTCTCCCGCACCCGTTATGTTACATCCCCATTTTCTTTGTTCACTTACTATCTATACTATTATTTTTCTTTTCTTTTGCATTCCATTTTGCATCTATACTCGTGACTCCGTCGAGGTCTAGACTCGGGTTTCGCAATTAATGCGAATATCCCGACCAGACCTCAGTGGAACATTTCGTCCCTTAATCGATATTCATTTTTAGGATTAGATTTGCATTCATATAGTTGCATCCAAATGCGATAAAATCTTAGGGTTATATTAGGAAAATTTAGACTAAACCTCGCAACTAGTTTCGGACTAGGTTGAAAGGGTGCCTTAGGCGCAAGCCTTTGCCTTCCCTTTCTTCAACTGTGACTCCCGAACCTTTTTCTCTTGTTTTTCAAAGACCTGGAGTCGTCTAAAAGGGATTTTCTCTGTTTTTCCTCAAAAATCATTTTAATGAATCATTTTTAATTCTCTTACGTTTTATAAAATATTTTCGGGTGACTTGGTACACCAAAACTCAATACCAAGTGGCGACTCCATTTTTCCTAAAAACCCTTTTTAGACTCTGTTTTCGGGCCCAAAAACCGTCGCATTTCCAAAAGTCCCATTTTAGGCCCTTTTTCTTTTATTTTGAAATAAAGAATTTTTTTAAAACACAATCACATTTAATTCTTCCTTCTCCTTTTTCCGAACTCACACACTTATTATCATTTTATTATTTCCTTTCTTTCGAAAAATGGGGCGCGACATAGCTAGAATGACATTGTCCAACAGGCAAAGAGCTCCTTCTCCTTTTCCTTCATAAGGTTGAAAGACCAAAATACCCTCTTTATTTTTACCACCCTGAAGGAAAGACATCTCTATCTTTTCACTAATGTCTTGACTTTTTCCCTTATCTACACTCAAATTTTCCCTCTCTTTTTCCATTCTGCCACTACAACTACTTAGGGGTGTGCAAAATCGGAATTTTCTGATTTTCCGTCTGAATTCAAAATGAATTCGGAAAATCGAATTCGGAAAAACAGAAAATGAATCAGATTCGGAAGTGTCCAAATTCAAATACAACGAATTAGGAACGAAATCGGATATAGTGATTTTGAATTCGGAATTTCCGAATTCGAATTAAAAATGAAAACGAATTCAGAAATTCCGAATTCGATTTCGATTTCGAATTCGTAATATTATATATATAATAATTATTTTTATTATACATATTATAGATATAATGATTAACATTAATAATTTAGTATATTATACTAATGCAATTAAGTCATAACTAATAAAATAATAGTTAGTTATTAAACTCAAACCACATAAAATAACAATAGTCAAATAAACTAAAACTAATAATCAAATAAACCAAACTCAAACCACATAAAATAACAAATAGTCAAATTAACAAATGGTTTTATTATAAATATTATAAATATAATAATTAACATTAATAATTTAATATATTATACTAATACAATTAAGTCATAACTAATAGACTAATAGTTAGTTATTAAACTTAAACCACAAAAAATAACAAATAGTCAAATAAACTTATTCATGTCTTTAGTTAAATTTAGATCTTTAAATGAGTATAGTATTGGGCTTTGTTTGTTTATAAAATTGTTAAATGGGCTTTCTTTATATATTGGGCTTTATTTGTTTATTGGACTTTGTTGAGTTGGTAAATGAATTCGGATTTTCCAAATTCGATTTCGATTTTCCGATTTCAATTGAAATCGAATTCGGATCGAACAAGAGTGAATTCGAATTCGAAATCGGTCGGACAGATCCTTTCCAATTTTCCTAATTATCCGATTTCAAGCTTCCGAATTTCCGAATTCGAATTCGTTGCACACCCCTACAACTACTCTCCTGTTCTCTTCTTGTCAGTTCTATCCCATCAGTCATCTGAGAGCTTCTTCCCGCCTCTTATCCTGCTCTCCTATGGTTTGCATCTCCTAATTCAAATGAGCTTACCTTTGATAAATCCTTTATTTGCTTGAAATAAACATGATTAACAGAGGATTTTCCAAAAAGGGCTATCAGCTTTCCTCCTTTAGCCTTCAACCAAGACCCATACTGTTGTTCCTGCATCTTTCCTCCTACCAATCTTCTATTGAAGCAAGATTTTTCACTGTGACCTATTATTCCACAATTAAAACAAAAATCAGGACATTTTTCATACCTAAATTGAATCCACTTTGCAACTCCATTGAACTTCATTTTTGTGCCCCGAAGCAACGGCTAATTCAACTTCACCTCCACAAGCAATTTTAGATGTCTCCCTTCCTTGCTGCCAGATTGTGGAATAAAACTTCCTTTACATTGTCAAACACAAATCCTATCTTCATTCCTATCTCCTTTGAATAACAATGTAAAGGAAGATTCCATACTTGGACCCAAATTTCCATAGATGAAAAAGCATCATCTGAATCCTCAATCCCTTCAAACCATCTCTTCAAAACTAGAATTTGGTTGTCAAAGAGCCATGGTCCTCCATTAATAACTCTTTCAATTTCTAGATTATTCTCAAAACCAAACTTGAAATAAGTTCATCCCCAGTTCCGTAACCTTTGCCTTCTTAGAACAACCCCAAGCACTGTGTGTAGACACCAAATTTTGACACACTATTTATTTTCAAACACTCGGGGGGCATGTTTGCACTTTTTAGGACAAATTTTAAATTTTTAATAATCTCGGGGGGCAAAATAGTAATTTTATCTATAAATATTTTTCTAACAATTTTTGGGGGTTTTAAATTCATATTTTTACTTTTATATGAATTTATTAATTTCTTATGATTTTTCCAGATTTAATTAGTATTTTTTATATTTTTACCAACATAAAGGCAAAATGGTAATTTCGTCTCGCGAATACCATTTTAGCTCATTTTAAGTTCCAAATTCATTTTTCAAATTCTTGAGGCATGTTTCTGAATTTCTTTAATTTTTTAGATGTCAATAGCTATTTTTTCTGCAAATTTTCATTGCCCAAGGGCAAAATCGTCATTTTACAAATTAAATTTATTTTTCATCAATTTTGAGTCAAAAATGCATTTTCTAAGTGTTTTAAACTTATTTTTAATTTTTGGTAATTTTTTGAGGATCAATAGCTATTTTTCTGCAAATTCTCACTTGCCCAAGGGCAAAATCGTCATTTTACAAATTAAATTCATTTTTATCAATTTTAAGTCAAAAATGCATTTTCTAGTGTTTTAAGCTTACTTGTAATTTTTGATAATTTTTTGAGGACAATAATTATTTTTCTGTGAATTTTCATTGCCCAAGGGCAAAATCGTCAGTTTACAAATTAAATTTATTTTTCATCAATTTTAAATCAAAAATGCATTTTCTAGTGTTTTAAGTTTATTTTTAATTTTTGATAATTTTTTGAGGTCAATAGCTATTTTTCTGCAAATTTTTATTGTCCAAGGGCTAAAATCGTCATTTTACAAATTAAATTCATTTTTTTCATCAATTTTGAGTCAAAATGCATTTTCTAGTGTTTTAAGCTTATTTGTAATTTTTGATAATTTTCTGAGGACAATAACTATTTTTCTGTGAATTTTTGTCATCCAAGGGCAAAATTGTCATTTCACATCCAACTCATTTTTCACCAATTTTTGGGTCCCCAAATTCGTTTTTTAGATTTTAAGCATGTTTCTAAGTTTCTAATTTTTTTCAGAGATCACTGTCATATTTCTTATATTAATTTTTTAATTTTAGGTTTAAAAATATATCTTTAATAATAAAATTAGTATTTTTTAATACCGGTGGCATTCTCGTTATTTTACAGTATTCTTGACCAACAAGACAGGTAGCCTATAAATACTCTCCCTAATCAGAAGGAAAAAAAGAAGGAGAAAAAAGAAAAACCCACAAATACTTTTGCTTTTTGAGAGTTTTAGATTAAAACACACACTTAGCACCTAAAAAACACATACTCCATTTTTATTCACGGTTACTGTTCATCAGGATTACTGTTCATCCTCTTCGGCCCAGATTTTTACTGTTCATCTGACTTCTCCATTTCTACCGGCTTATCTAATAAACAGGTAACTTCATAACTTTTGTTTTTTTTTTTATTGATTTTCTTTATGTGTTTCTAGTTTGATTAATTGATGATTTTGTTAATTGATTCAATCAATATGAAAAGCTGCCTGTAAATTACAATTTTGTCTAAAGATTGAATTTTTTGGGCTAAGATTTTGCTGAGTTTTTCTACTTCTGGTTTAATTCTTCTTCTTCTCTCACCGTCTCTCCCTCCTCCCTTCTCCGCCACCTCACCACCGTTTAACACCTCCCAAACAACCACCGTTCCACCACCAGTCACAATCAAAAGCAACCTGAATCCATCTCCAGCCCTCCCTTGCCTAAACCTCTGAAGCCATACGCCTCCCTTGCCACCAGATTTTCCAAATTTCATATACAATAATCGCCAAGCCTAAACTCCAGCAGCTTCAAGCCATCCCCCTGTCACCGGATCTTCATTTCCACAGCCCTCACAAGCCAAAACACCACCAGCAATTCTTCCCCTGTCATCACCCATTGCCTCCCAACAAACGCAGCCATCAAAAAATTGTCATCACACTGCCAAACACACATACACAGTCAACAAATAGACACACACACACATATACAGAGTTGAACAAATCACAAATTCAACTACAATTTCACATTTCAGCCCACCGACAGCCCTCCCCCAAATCGACTTAGACCAGTCCTACTTCCACCTTCACAGTCCCAAATCACCAGAAAAACAGCTAAAAATTAGACCCAACAAGCCATACAACCAGCCCCAAATCCTGCAAAATCAATCCCCATAATTCCTGCAAAAATCGCAGCAAAATCGCAGCTCAAAATGCCCAAAAATTGCCATTCAAATCAACCATTAAACCCATCAAAACCAGCCTCAAAACTTCAGCAACAGCCGCAGTCAAACACCATCTCCCATCTTTGTATCACCCCTTCTCGATCAAGGTAAAGCTGCAGCTTCTTCTTTAGTAATTTCAAGTCAGCATCTAATGGTGAAATAGAAACATCATGTCATGGATTTCTTCGTGGGTTTGCTTAGGAACTTTAGATTTTGGAGTTTTGGTTTTTGATTTTTAACTTAAGTGAAGATCTGTTTGTGAGCTTGGATCTCCGTTAATAGCCATAGCTCGTCCAACTTGATTGTTGGATGTTTAATCATCTATTTTGGTTGAATAGCCGAACGAGGGGGTGGGGGCCATTGTTTTGTATGGTTGCTTTATTGAAATTTGTTTAATTGAAAGAACAATCAGGTTAGTTTCATGCGGTCCATGTTTTGATTAGTTTAGTTTATTTATTATGCATTATTTAATTAGTTGTCTTTGTTTCCTTTGTTTCTAATTTGAATAGCTTAGTTAACGTTTTATACATTATTATTTAATTGTCTTTGTTTCCTTTGTTTCTAATTTAAGTTAAAGTTAGCCATTAAGTTAGTTTGGTTATTTGATTTGGTTTAATTTAGCTTAATCTGTTTCTGTTTTTTTTTTTTGGGTTATTTTTATCATAGAGTGAATATTTATATTTTAGCCCTTGTTCTTCTTAAATGATAGTAATAGTTACTGAAAATTGTATTTTAGTCCTTTACATATTTCTGGAATTTGTTTTGGACCCCTTATTAGTTGCAGGAATTTTCATTAGCCCCCTAAGACTTGTTAGAATTTTAATTTTAGGCCCCATTAACTGCTGAAAATTGTATTTTAGTCCTTTATATATTGCTGGAATTTGTTCTAGATCCGCATTATATTGCTGGAATTCATGTTTGACCCTTGTTATTGCTGGCATTCCATTTTGAGCCCTTATCATTACTGGAATTTTCATTTTTTGAACTTTAGGTTACTAGAATTTCATTCTAAGTCATTAAACCTTGCTGGAATTTGTTTTAAAACCTCCATTAACTATTGAAAATTGTATTTTTGTCTTTTATTTGTTGCTGGAACTTGTATTCTAATACTTATAGCTGCTGGAATTTTTTATTTTTAGCACTTTTATGTAGCTGAAAATTGCAATTTGACCCTACACATTGCTGGAAATTGCAATTGGCTCTCTATGTTTGCTGAAATTATATTTGCACCCTTGAATATTTCTGAAAATTATAATTTGTCAATTGATGCTTGCTGAAATTTCATTCTTGGCTTTAAACACTTGCTGTAATTTTTATCTTTGGCTCCCCATAATTATTGTAATTTATTCTTTATCCTTAGGCTTGCTGAAATTTATGTTTTGTCCCCTTAGTTTGCTAGATTTTGCATTTTTCTCTTTAGAATATTGCTCCATTTACATTTTTACCCCATAAATTATTGTGACTTATTTTTTATGCTTTATTCATTTATATCGCGATACCTTGACTTGTGTGTTCATTTTTTTTAAGTATTGGTACCGGATCTTCAAAGAGGTATCCCTATTCCTCGTTGATTAATTTCTCTTTTATGTGCTCCAATGTGCCTTACGTGATTTTTATGCATTTTATTCACATATTTCCTATTTGGTATGCTATTTGTGTATTTATTTCTTTCATGCGATTTTATTTTAATCTCATTTATTATTTTGATGAAAAATGTAATATTTTTGTATTTAGCTAGTCAATGTAATAGTTAGATTATTTTTCTCATATTTTAGCAAAATTGTGTAATTAGATAGAAAGTGTAATAGATAGAGCATTTTTAAATTTCCCCCTTAAATTGTAAATCAAGCCCCCCGATGTAATAGTTAGGATTTATTTGCTTTTGCGTGCTTAGGTGTTTATTTCTTTTACCGCTTTCCTTAGGATTTTTGCATCTAGAATATTATGCTTATGTGTTATGTGCTCCTATGTGATCTTATATGTTTTTATATGTTTAAATTGCTTTCAATTCATGCTTTAATGTTTAAATTCATGATTTATGATATTCCGTCACCACACTAGTCCAACGCTAGTTGTGGCTTTATCGCTTTCCCGCTAGTCCAACGCTAGTGGATTTTTAGAACGGGTTAGCCCAACGCTAGACCCTTAGGACATTTTAGTGTTAGGTGCATTCATGGGCATTTTGCATTTCACACACTTTAGTTTTCTTTCCTTGCATGATTTTTATTACTATTATTTATTTACTTATTTTAACGCATCTTCAAATGCATGACATTTAGGTTGCATCTCACTTAGAAATTAGGACATTTGCGTGATTCGACTAGAAATAGTCGCCTACTCACGTGGGAAGCGGTGGCGTACATGCCGTTCCCCCCTCCGTGAGTAGAAACATCCAATCACGAGTTATTAGTCCCCCGTACCCGTCATGTTGCATACCCACCTTCTTTCTTCACTTACTATATATTATTATTTTCTTCTCTTTTTGCATTCACATTTTGCTATAAAACTTGTGACTCCCTCGAGATCTCGACTCGGGTTTCGCAATTAATGCGATAATTTCGACCAAGCTTCGACGGGACATTCCGACCCTACCGATACCCACATTTAGACTTAGGATTTGCATTCATTATAGAGACATCCGAACGCGATAGAATCTAGGGTTAATGTAGGAAAATTTGATTAAACCTCGCAACTAGCCTCAGCTAGGTTGAAAGCGTGCCTTAGGCGCAAGCCTTTGCCTTCCCTTTCTTCAAATGTGACTCCCGGACCCTTTTCTCTCGTTTTTCGTAGACCGGAGTCGAAAAAGGGTTTTAAATGATTTTTCTAAAAATTTTATTTTTTGTTTTGTTTAAACAATTTTTTCGGGTGACTTGGTACACCCTAACTCAATACCAAGTGGCGACTCCATTTTAAAAATAAAACCCTTTTTCAAAAATTATTTGGCCAAACCTGTCGCACTTTTAGTCCCGGCCTTGTTTTCTTTTAAAATATCATTTTTTTTAAAATACACTTTTTACTAAAATTTGATTTTTCACACACGCGCACGGTTTTTTTTTTTTTCAAAACTTGCTTTGTTAAAAAGGGGTCTCGGACCGGACCGTCTTTTCGGGACGCGACAGGCAGCGACCCCACTAGTACCCACTACACCTTTTTACTTTTACAATTTTTCGGACGCGACACTGTGCATATAATTCTTGATCCCTGTGAAATTAGTAATCCTTTCCCCTACAACTTTTCCAAAAAGACTAAGTTTACATTCCTTTATCCCCTCCGACATTTCCTCCAATCCCACATCTGATCCTCCTTTTTCTTTGGTATTCAGATCAAACCTCTCCATGATCTCCACTAGCTCTTCAGCCATCTTTAGCAGATAAATTTGAACTGAAACTCAACTTAGTAACTTTGCAAGGTGGCTCACCTCCAGACCCCTATCAGACAAAAAAGAACAAAAGCAGACGGAGCAAAAGACAAGCAGCAAAGAAAGAGAAAAGTTAAAGCAGAACAGAAGGAAAGAACAGAGGAAAAAAAGCTAAACCAAAAGACAAGAAAGCAAAAGAAAAAATTTAGAGATAGAATTATGCTTCACTTCCCTTAAACACAATGTCGAGGCCTATCCACTCTGTTAACTAATATCTAACTCTCGCAAAAGAAGAGTTTGCTGAAAACATTCTAAGCCTACGCGTTCAGCTCTTTTACCTACCTACAAACTGGGTGAATTGAGAATTAAAGCCCCCACTAAAGGAGAAAAGCTCTCACAGGGAGAGAATCGTTAGTCATGATACCCCCTTCTTCCTGTTAGCCACATTTTATGTTTAGAGTTTAGTCCCTAACCAACAGCACCAAAGTGAAACAGATCTTTCTTAGGAAATATTGAGCTAAAGGTTGCATACACAGAAGTAAAGCAAAGGCTGATAGCTCAAGTGGTTTGTCTGGTGCCCCAACCATAACAACTCTGCCACTAGACATGAGGAGGTCGATTAGTGGCATTGTGGGATAAACAGCAGAGACCGTGTTAAGAATACCATCCATTGTGCCCATTAGCCTACAAATATACAGCATGAAGTAGAGAGAGTAGTGTCCTCATCAATGTCGAGATCTTGTATATCTAATTGAACCTGCTTTCCAAAGTTGTTAACTTGTAAAGGTAAGAATCGTACCACTAGCCAGAATTATCATTAGCATAAAATCTAAGAAACATGTATTTCTAATTTCCTATTGATCCAGAGGAAAAGAAAAATAGTAGAACGTCTAGGAAAATCTGAAGTATATGATACATTAACCCTCTTGAATGTAGAACAGCTTACCTTCATTTGGTCTGGATCGCGGCTAACCAGAAATGAGTCAGCACCAAGACGATTGATCGCTTCGTCCTCCTTACTAGAGGAGTTACTGATCACTGTCACTCTTGCCCCAAAAGTCTTGGCAAAAATTTTACAGCCACGTGGCCAAGGCCTCCAAGACCAACCATATATTCATGGGGCTATAAACTGTAATCCCCTCTCAGAGTGCCAACAATTCGACTAATTTGCATTATGTTCTGCCCATCCAGGCCTTTAAAAGTTCAGGGCTTGTACACTATCAGAAACATCAATTGATGCCGGTGGAAAATTGACAGTCAAGTCTCCAACCAAATGCCTCTACTCATCCAATGATTGAATTATCATATTCGTTTTCATCTTTCTCATGATTGTTTCCAAATTTCCAATTCATGATAAGTCCGGTAGAATCAATCCAATCAATTTGGTGGATTGAATTTCACTAATCAGAGGATGATCAAAAGCATGTTTATTAGGAAGAATTCTAAGTTCGTGCGATTTTTTTTTTTTTTTTTTTAACTTAAATCAGGATTCATTCAACCAAAGTAAACTTCAAAGATTCTTTATATGCTAATAGGTTGCAGCTAAACATACATTTTAAGATAACAATACGTATCACTAAAATGGGCTAGCCATATATATATATATATATCAAGAGAATGGGAAAGTAAGGCCTAGTCTACGCTTGGATGCGATCACATATTAAGATTGTTCAGTGTTGATTGGCAAGATAAAGAAATAGCTTCTTTGGAACATGACAAAAATGAATAAGTGATCCAAAAACTGAGATACAATTAAATTTAACTTCGAAAGTATGCAGATTTGCTTACCTTCTGGAAAAATTGAAAGCAGAAAGAACACCAGGTGAGTCCCTGGCAGCCCGTCCACGTCTTTATTGGATGCTCCTCTTTTGGTGCTTTTCCTGCTGCCATCTTACAGTTTTAGCGTGTTAGTATATAATTTTACTAATTCTAACGTCATAGGGTATCACAATAATAAATAATTAATTAAGTAATTAATAAAAAATTAAATATATTTATCTTATATATAGTTACCATAATGTAATACTACTGTAATTTTTCTTTCCAAATTTTATATCCATGACAACAAAAATAATGGAAAGTTGTAGGGCCAAGATGATATTTTAACTAATAAGAAATAGTAATTTTAAAGTCCATTTACTAATAAACTTCATCAATAAGGGATTTTCTTGAGATGGAGAACACCCAAAAACATAATTGAATGGGTCATATGATTTGAAGGGTTTACCCAAGAATCAAACAGTAGCAGGTGAAACATGTAACTGTGATGTAAAACTTAGTGACACTATGATAAATTTTAAGAAAATTTTCAAGATACCAATTCTAACTTTGTGGAAGATCCATTTGATCCATTATTACAAATGCACTTGTAGTTAGAAGTAATCTACTCCTGTCCATATAGGTCCACCATTAAGTTGGGTCAATTAAAATCTTGACACGCCAAGATTTGAATCTGATAAAAATGGATTAAAGTTGAAATTGGGTCAAATTATCAATGATATAACAAATCTTGACACGATATTAAAAGGGGATTTGGCTGGTAAAACTGACCTAATGCATGTATAATGCGACCCAACTCGACCAATTGTTAGTCAACACCACATGCATGTTTGATTGTTTGTAGTAGGTGAATGATGTAACATAAACAAGGAAATTATCAGGAAAGAAACCATCACGTTGGTCCAACAGGAGTCCTACGTGAATTATTTTTTTAATCATCTTAGTAATTTAGGTTTGATTAATTCTTGCATGCCATGCACTTTTTTGGATCAATATCTTAAGTACAAAAAATGGGACAAAATATATAAACCTGCTAACTTCGAAATTTAAATTTCAGTTAACAAGGGTTGATTAATTTCATAAGATTCAAACACATTGGCGCATAGAGTGTGGGATTAAAGTCTTATATTTTAGAAGCTCTATAATCGTCCAGAGAAAGCGGTGGCATACTTCCATCCTGTCTTGGTACTAGCTTTGAAATGGAATAATCTTTTCATGTTCATAAATATTTTTACTGAAAAAAAAAAAGGAAGTTTAAATTTCACATTTTTTTCCTTATCAACGAGAATGAGATAAGTAGTGGTGAAGACAGTGGTGCAGAGATAATTAAGTTTAGGAATGAAGCCAAATTTTGGTTAATAAGAAAAAGAATTATGACCTCGAGAAAGCAAGAAAAAGAACCATTTAGGCATTATTGAAGAACACCTTTATTACATTTCGAATAGCATTCAAGTGTTTCTGTAACACTATGAAGCCTCAAACCGTGGCAAACTGGAAAAAAACAAGACTCAACTCGACGTTCCTATTCATAGACTAGTCTTCCTTCAATGTGTTGGCTATATCAATCACAAATCGATATTTCACATCATTCTTCTCAAGACGCTCCATAGCCTTGTTGATATAGTCCACAGGAATAATCTCAATATCAGCAGCAATATTATGCTCAGCAGCAAAATTAATCATCTCTTGAGTCTCCTTTAACCCCGCAGCAGCAGACCACCCCAACATTTTCCTTGCTGCAATAAACAAAATTTCAATGTTCAATACTTACAAAATATTCTTGACGGCTGATGCGTGCCTTGGATTAAAATTAATCAAGTTTCATATACGATTAAAACACGTTTTTAATTCGACTTACTCATGATTAGTGTTGGGGCAACCACTTGAAAAGACTCAGTTGGTGCCCCAACCATGATAAGCTTTCCGTGAGGCTTCAATAGATCAAATAATGGCATAAGAGGATGCACTGCAGATACTGAATCAAAAATGTTATCCAATGTTCCCATCGCAGCCTGCACAAACACATATCTAATTAACTAATTGATCACCACATATAATGACAAGAACTCAATTTCTTTTTTTTTTTTTCTTTGCTTTTAGTTGGTTGTTGGTACTAATATAATGCTTGTTAGCTATAATTACCTTCATTGCCTCTGGATCACGGCTA
>CM045556.1:24684542-24746220 GCA_024721245.1 Mitragyna speciosa | reverse complement strand
AAAGGAGAGTACATAGAACAGAGTGATCATAGAATCCTTGCTTAGCAAGTATGATACAATTATACATCCTGCATTTGGTGGACTGGACTTGCAAATACTGCTATCTACCTCAAGAATTTGAAAACGTGTATGGTGCAAATAATGCTATCTACCTCAAGAATCTGAAAACATGTATCAGGGAACTAATTCTGAACTCAACAGCAGTTCCCCTAATTTAAGATTAATGCGGCTAGCAGAACAAGTTGCCAACATGAACAGTAAATAATTTCTCAAAGTGTCATGCCAATATTGCAGAAGCAAAAACCACTGACAATAAGTAATCATAAGATACAAAGGAAAAAAAAATCAGGAAGTGTCACACAAAAGTACACCATATAACAACCCATTAACTACCAATTCATGGCAAAACTACTACTTTGGCAAGAACCCATAACCTTTCCCCTTCACATGGATAAATATTAGTCAAAACCCAAACACAAAAACCACACACTTGTGTCACAACAATACCACGAAGCACAAATCATGATGTGCTTCGTTAGAATTAGCAAATTATATGCAGTTCGTGCTCTATCAGAATTAAATACAACCATAGGTCATCAAATTCCATCGACAAATAAAAATGCAGTCCTAGCATTATCTCTTTCAGCTAAAGTTATCAACTTCTAAAATAACAACCACTTTACAAAAAAAAAAAAAAAAAAAAAAAACAAAGGAACAAAAGCACAAACCTGAGTGACTCTGTAATTGAAATAAGGATCGAATTCATGAATTACACTCTCATACTTAATGACCTGCACATAATCAAATCCTAATCAGAGCAAATTAAATAAAAATAATTACACATTGAGATTAGCGAATGAAAAACCACATTTAAGCGATCTGATCCAAATTTTAATCTAGGTTTAAGAGATTTCGCACATACATACACATAAATGTGAAATCGCAAGGGTTTGTAGAATTTACTTACCGAGAATAGACGGATCGAGAAGGCGAGAACGCCGATTAAAACGAGAATGAAAAATGAGAAGACGAAGCCGAAGGCGTTGCGGAGAGATGAAGGAGTCGCGGTGGTCTCCGGCGCCGCCATTGACGGCCAAAGCAAGAGCAGCTACAAGAGACTGAGGGTATGGGGGTTTTGGTTTTGAAGAATGAATGAGAAGACGGGCGAGCGAAGACTTTGTTTATAGTTTTTTTTTTTCTTTTTGACACTTTGGTTATAGTCTTTAACCTCGCCACTGTAATTTTTGTTGCTGATTATTTACTTCGGTAAAGTTTTACCCAATTTACTTTGACAAAAGCGTTGTTTGTATGACGATTACTTGAACTCGGCCAGAGCACGCTTTTTGTGGAGGGTGAGGGCCTTTTTTTTTTTTTTTGGGTGAGGGTGAGGTGAGGGACTAACGATCCTTTTATGAAATTAGAATGTGACGTGGAGGCTCTGTATTGGTCCCTCATACTTGGCATGATGTAAATGGTTAGTCATCGGGCGGGGACCAATGAGGTCAAGGTCATAGAGTTTAATTTGGGATTATTTGCCCAATAAGGCCTAAATTAATTTTTTTATCTATTTTCCTTCTCTTTGTTTTCAAAAAATTATATCTGAGATTATAGTTTCGGCTTAAAACCTGGAAAAGAAAAAAAAAATACTCAACTTATATTTCATTATAATATTATTTGCACACGTTTCCACCAACAATTACTAATTAATTCAAATATTTTGCTCTAATTGTTGTACCCTTCATTAAAATATTTTTTTTAAACCTATACTATTATATGGAGAAGTGAAACTTGGTATTAAATAGATTCAAACTCCCGATTTTTTAGATAGAATTGTAGAGCTCCAATCGATCGACCTCTAGAAGCTTCACAAGATCCCAATTTGCCACAAAAATTAAAAATATAAACATCCAGGCAGATAGATACGGTTTAATGGGCCGCAGCTTTATGGGTTAGGTGGCCTTAGGCCCGGATCCCTTTAGTCAAACAATGAACCAGCCCAGACCCCAGCTACTAATCCATAAATATCTTGTGCTCCGCCCTCAGCACACCGACTCGGTTACAAAGCGAATGGTACATATATTAACTCCTGCAGTCAAACACCGTCGACGATCGTCTTAGCTTGAACGTCTGGATTCTCGAACGCCGCTCCGGAGTTCCAATTATTCCATCCAAGCAGGTGAATCTCATAGTTTTAACATATTTTAGTTGAATATTAGGTTCGATTTTTTTATTTCAATTTTTTTATTTGCGTCAAAACCCTAATCCGATTTATTTTAAATTAGTAGGAACTTAGGAGTTAAACTCGATTAATTTTAGTGATAAATTATAGGTAGATTACGGAGTATTTTACTTGGATAAAGTTTTACTTTTTCTTTTTTGTTTTAATGAGTATCTTGTGAAGCAGTGGTTCTCTGAGTTAATTTTCGAAACTCTGTGTTATGTCGTAATTTAGTTGGTTAGTTTTTTAGTTATTAGTTTTTATTGTGATTAATTTTGTCCTTCCTGTTATTGCTTTTTTTTTTTTAATTTTTATTTTACAGGATTTAGAGGAGGGTGGAATTGAGGTTAGCGTTATAGATGGCGGCACTGAAGGACCTTCTACCGCCCGTGAAGTCGAGTGGTTCAACTCATTATGATCACTCGAATGATCCGTGGTTCAAGCAGAGGTATACTGCAGCAGAGTCTGAGAAATCTGCAATAATTAAGGCGAATCCAGTTCCACCTTATTTGAAAAGGGCTGGTTTTAAGCCGACCAAGCTTGAGGATTTTGGTGATGGAGGGGCATTTCCAGAAATTCATATTGCGCAATATCCTCTTGATATGGGAAGGAAGAAGGATTGGAAGCCGGGAAGCAAGACCTTGCCTGTCACAGTTGATGAGCATGGAAACGTGAGGTATGATGCAATTGTCAGACAGAATGAGAATGCTAAGAAGATTGTCTATTCACAGCATACTGACCTTATCCCGAGGGTTGTCAAAGATGATCTGAATGAGGAAGAGATGGACTTGGACGAGAAGGAGAAAGAGGTTGAGGAGACTACTCTGAGCACTAAGGCTGCCCTTGAGAAGATTGTCAATGTGAGGTTGAGTGCTGCTCAGCCTAAAAATGTTCCTACACAGTCTTCAGATTCCAAGTTTATCAAGTACAAACCTTCACAGCAGTCGGCGGCGTTTAATTCTGGTGCGAAGGAGAGAATTATCAGGATGGTGGAGATGCCTGTGGACCCTTTGGAGCCACCAAAGTTTAAACATAAGAGGGTTCCAAAAGCTTCTGGTTCTCCACCAGTGCCAGTAATGCACTCTCCACCACGTCCCGTGACTGTGAAGGACCAGCAAGATTGGAAGATCCCACCTTGTATTTCAAACTGGAAGAACCCTAAAGGGTATACAATTCCTCTTGATAAGCGCCTTGCAGCTGATGGTAGGGGGCTTCAGGATGTTCAAATTAATGACAATTTTGCCAAGTTGTCAGAGTCTTTGTATGTTGCAGAACAGAAGGCTAGAGAGGCTGTTGCAATGAGGTCAAAGGTCCAAAAGGAAATGATGATGAAAGAGAGAGAAAAGAAAGAGATGGAATTGCGTGAGTTGGCTCGAAAAGCTAGATCTGAGAGAACAGGTGCTGCAGCTCCTGCTGATGCCAGTATGCCTTCAGAGAGAGGTACGGATGATATGGTTGCAGATTATGACCGTGTTAGGGATGCTTCAAGGGATAAGGAAACAAAGGAGGAAAGAGAGGAGCGGTTGCAGAGGGAGAAAATCCGTGAAGAGCGGCGCAGAGAGAGGGAGAGGGAACGCAGATTGGAGGCAAAAGATGCTGCAATGGGAAAGAAGAGTAAGATTACAAGGGATAGAGACCGTGATGTCAGTGAGAAAGTTGCTCTTGGAATGGCTACAACTGGGAGAGGGGGTGAAGTCATGTATGATCAAAGGTTGTTTAACCAGGAGAAAGGAATGGACTCTGGGTTTGCCACTGATGATTCATATAACATTTATGACAAGGGGCTTTTCACTGCACAGCCTACTCTCTCTACTCTTTACAGGCCAAAGAAAGACGTTGACTCTGATATGTATGGAGGTGCAGATGAGCAGCTGGAGAAGATCATGAAGACTGAGCGCTTCAAACCTGACAAGGCATTTGCAGGTACCTCAGAGAGATCTGGTCCTAGAGACAGGCCTGTTGAGTTTGAAAAAGAGGCCGAAGAAGCTGATCCATTTGGTTTGGACCAGTTTTTGACTGAAGTCAAGAAAGGTAAAAAGGCAATGGATAAAGTTGGCAGCAGTGGTGCAATGAAAGCTAGTGCAGGATCAATGCGAGATGGCTTTGAAGGATCTGGTAGAACTCGTATTGCCTTTGATAAAGGCCATTGAATCAGTCTCTGCTGGAGCTTCCTGAAAATATTTGACCCTTGTTGTATTGTATGGGTGTTTCTTTATCTAAATCTCCTCCCAGTAGGGAGTTTGAGTTGTAGGTTACTGTTCAACAAGATGTTCATCAACTCATTGGTGGCAAATACTATTGTCCCATTTGAGAATTTTTTAAATCAGTTTTGCTTTTTTCCTGTGATCCTGTACAATAATTTTACTGGGGCATCGCTAATGTTTTTATTTACTGTGGCATTTCCTGTTTTGATTGATTGCAGTTCCACAGAATTTCCTGAGGAATGAGAATTATTATGCTGCGTCTGATCTTTTTCTTGGTGTGTTTGGTCTGTGCTGGGGGAAAAAATACGAAAGTCTTATTCTTCTGGTTATGGAAAGGATGTAGGTGGGGCTAGGGGATGGATTTAGACTACGTATACGACTTCCATGAACATGGCTCTCCATGTGAATTCTAACCTTCCCAACTACTGCTTGCTTCAATGCTCTGTTGATGGTTCTTGGTACATTACCCTGGTGATGGGAATGCAACTTGATGAGCTTTTCTTCACCTTTGCATGTCATTTATTCCGTCTTTATGATAATTTTGATGGTCACCTTTAGGTGTAGTGTAGTTACAAAGTTTGCCAGGGTCTAGGCTTATGGATGGATTCAATCCCCGAAAGTCCATCCAACTTCCCAAAATTGATGTTGCCAGGGTCTAGGCTTATGGATGGATTCAATCACCGAAAGTCCATCCGACTTACCAAAATTGAGGGAATTTTCTTGCTAAGAACCCTGTGAATTGATTAAAAACCTCAGATTCATATTAATATGTCCGAAGAATTTATTGACTACCGTTTTCTGATCTCGTGTTTTGCTAGCCTAAATGTCAATTGCTTAGAATTATGGGCATTAGTAGCTTATCATAGAATGTGCGTCAAATTAGGTAGCAGTTCGAATCAAACAGGCTGTAATATCAAGCCTATTCTCATTTGATTCTAAGTCCTTGGTTCTGGAGTTGCACAGCTCTCGCTTGTCACAATAGCTGGTTTGCTGGAAAAATCAAACCAATTTTGCTCGTGACCCTAAAGCTGCAGTCCTTTCCCTTTGTTTCCAAACGAGGGGCCTGCGCTCTTTGCTTGTGCAATTAACTAAATTTATTATTAAGGGAGGCATGCCTATTGTGCTGGTTTAATTCATCCACGGGCAAAGGAGACTAGAAAACAAATATTGCTCTAATCTCCAAAGTTTACATGCCCTCCACAACAATTGATTTCAAGAGATGGCCCAACCTGTTCTCTTACAAGAACGAGAAAGGTAAACATGAAAACTCTTCCTTGATCTGATTGCTGAACTGGGAAAGAACTTTTGCGCATGATAAAAAAAAAAAAAAAAAAAAGGGAAAGAAAGAACTAATAGTTCGAGAAAGCAAGATTCCCTGATACAGATGTAAGCAGCCTTCTAGGTACTATTACTGCTGTAGCTCAGAGTATAAAAAGGTCCTCAACGGCTGAATCATGTTTGATTTTGGCTATCAGCTGAATCACGTTTCATTTTGGCCATAGGCATTGTCTTCCCTGTGGACAATGAAACTCACCCACCAAAAACTCTAAGCAAACACTTCAGAATCAATTTGCTGAACATTATGGAAGATTTCCCTCAAGGTAGTAATGTAATTCGGAGAGTTCACCTGCGATTGTCATGTAAATATTAAGAACTTTATGTTCCCAAAATAGCAAAAAAGAAGATGTAAGATTCTGCAAGAGTCATGAGCCAGGACAACCATACCTAAAACTACATCGCCAATCAGCATAAAAGATATACAAGGCATTATTTCGCATGACATAAAACTAAATGCGAACATAAATTGCAAAGATAATCCATTTCTGAATGAGCTTTTATCAATCCCAAGTCATGTATGAGGGCGAGTGTTAAGAAACAAAAATCCCAACTAAACTAGTTAAGAAAATTCACGGGTCACCCCACTCGTAGCTAATTGGTTTTGGGATGGAAGCTCAGTTCTTTAACCAAGTAACTTACCATGCAGGAAAAGCCCAGGTTTTTTAACAAGAAATTTACTATGTGGAAAAAGGACATTAGATTGTTCACATGGAAAATGAATACCAGAAAAAGAAATATGTATCTGGCGGCATAGACGTCACTAGAAGAGTAACTAAATTTTCTAGCATAGGCAACATATACATACACATGGATTACGCTCAAGGTAGATGGTGGTCAGCTTCTCTCTCGAACCTACAATTGCCTCTGCTATACCGTCCAACGATGTTATATTGTTATCATTAAGCCATAAATCTTCTAATCTGCAATAAAAGAACCAAAATGAAGATGATGACAACTGAAGTGAGATATGAAATGATTTGAAAACATTGTTGCAAATATTTATACTGTGTCAGTTTCTCGATGTCACTAATTTCTGTAAGCTTATTTGACGAGACATCCAAGACCCGAAGATTTACTAATGTTGATAGTCCTTCCATTTTTGAAATACCATTGTGGCTCAAGTACAGTTCCTCCAAAGCAACACATTCCTTCAAATCAAGGAAAAGACAAAATTGGATTACTTCCATATACACAAAAACAATCAATTTTCAAACTTCAGAACTATACAAATATAAGTACCTCAAATCCTTTCATTGAAGTTAAACGATTGCTTTGCAGGCTAATCTTCTTAATGCATTTTAACCCACATAAATCAACAGTCTTAATGCGATTACGACCAAGCCATAACTCTTGCAAGTATGTTAAGTTTTGCAGATTCTCCATTACCTGAATAATAAAAGAAGGCATTTTACAATTACATAGATAATCCAAAATAAACCACTTGGTATAAGAAAATGTTTCACTGTGGCAAAAGAATCCAAAATCAGTTTGACCATGCTCACGCTTTGACTTTGGGTTTGAGTTTTTACAGAATATTATCTGGAGCAATTAGTTGCATAATTATCTGTTTCTCTATACAAACATTGTTACGTCAATTCCACCATCCTTATCAGAAAGAAAAATCTAACCCGCAATTTGTTGGATCCAAGTTCCAGAATTTGAAGGCCGTGAAAGTGGTCAATCTCCTCCATCTTAGTAACTTCATTTTTAGACACATAGAGTTCTCTAAGTGTGTTGGACACCTTGGACAACCCCTGAAGTGTTGAAATCTCATTGAAAGAAACATCAAATACTAAAAGCCTCTTGAATATGCTGACATCAGGAATTTTCTTTAATTGGTTGTCCCTGAGAATCAGCTCCTGTAAAACAAGTTGATTGCATTATTTAGACATATCTTTAACAAAACCAACCCCTCTCCCTTCCCAAAACAAAACTATTACATGCAAAGCAGGAAAGGAACACAAAACATCATTCTGGAAAAGAGAACTAAAACAACACGAGAAAGCATTTCAAGCTTTAACCTTGTTGCACATTTTGGTATACAAAAAAAAAAAAAAAACAAAGGCAGTCTTATCCTCTCCCATATTTTACCTCGAGAACAAAAGGAAGTATTTTAACTTCCATACACATAAAAAAGTGCAAGCAAGCAGCCGCATGTACAAGCATTTATGCATAGCCAAGAACAAGTGCTCAAACGCTGGAAAAGTTTCAGGTACTTCCTCTTTTTGAGTTTGGAAAAGTATCATCAATTCATAAGAAAGCATTAGCGTACCAACTTTAGAGAAAGTCAGGTAACATGACTTTCCTTTTTAATGATAGATTCTCCTCTATGGGCTAACAGTCATTTTGAAAAAACGATAGTAAAAGCTAATAAAATGTCCACGGTGCAAAATACCCTTACTTAAAAACCCAGAACTAATGCAT
Source organism: Mitragyna speciosa (assembly GCA_024721245.1). Lineage (NCBI taxonomy): Eukaryota > Viridiplantae > Streptophyta > Magnoliopsida > Gentianales > Rubiaceae > Mitragyna > Mitragyna speciosa. The sequence continues at coordinate 24,738,036 of CM045556.1, read as the reverse complement.
CCAAAATTGTTAAATGGTATTATAAAACATTCCCAGCGTTTATTAAGCTGCCAAAAAGTCTGGCTCACTCTCATGCTAAACCTAAATAACAACAGAAACAGCCACTCGGCGAAGAGGAATATAAACCTTTCTATTGGAGTTAAGGACGGAAAGGGAATCCTATACTTGCAATACTTTTTTCACAGAGCACGATTAGTTATTAGGGAGAATATGTAATGACTAATATCAAACCTAAATATCAATACAAAGCATTCCAATGTAAAAAAAGCTAAATAAAAGTAACTGCACATTCTTCTACATGCCAAAGTTATCACCTTCCTGCACAAACATTAATTGTCAACAAGAAGTTTTTATGCAGCATAGTGCTCTTCGGCTTCCCAAGTTCACCGTTGGCATAGAAAAAGATCAATTAAAACAAAGATCTAATATGCAAGTTAATAATTTTAAACAAATATCTAATAAGCAAGTTAATAATTTCACTACTGATTGAATGACAAAATTGAAATTAAAAAAAAAAAAAAAAAAAAGAATCAACAGTATAAAACAAAACCCACAAATTTTATTAGCCAATTTAATCAGGGATTTCATTTATGAAATGCCAAAGCAATAATAACAGGTTATATAGGGATGATGATGAAGAAAGAGAAGAATACTTCGAGGTCAGAAATCAGGTGCCAGGCGGCAAGGGGTTCAACGCCGGCTTCATCGAATAGATTCTGGCGAAGAGAGAGCTTCTTGAGGTTGGAGAGGTGGGCAATACGAGGGTCTAACTTGGACAAACGGTTGGCGGTTAAGTCTAACTCGGTGAGACCCGGAGGGATATCGACCGAGTCGAGATCATGGAGCTGGTAGCTCGTGAGATCGAGTAATGTCTCACCACCGTCGGCCATCTGCGTGTCCATTAGATTAAGAGTTAAAACGACACCGGAGGAGCCGAGGGATCGTGCTGTGAATAATTTAGTGTATTACATGAATAAATAATATGTATTGAAGTTTCGGGAGGAGGAGGAGAATTTTCTGCTTTTTGTTTGTCAAACGAAAGAAACGAGGTTTGAGGAATCTTCACCTTTACTAAAGTTTCTGGGTTAAGGGAAAATTCTTGAACCGACCAGGACGTAGATCTTGTTCACAATTAATCACATTTTTATGACTCTCACCGTAGTCCACCACTTTGATAAGGTAATTAATTAGAGGTGAATGGATTCACGACTCTCCCAGTGAATCTAGTTTACCTAAGTCTCTCCGGGTTAAGAATTGAGGTGTACATGGAATAATAATTGGCTTTTGGAAAAAATTTTGTTTTGTGAGTTTTTGGGGTTTAGATTGAATTTGTAAGTCAATCCAACCCAATTCAATGGAAAATTCTTGAATGAATCGATTTATGATTCCACTTGTGAACTTTTTTATCTAAAATAAAATTATATAAATATCTTTATATTATTTTTTTATGTGAGCATATACTATTATATTTATATAGCACTCTTTTAACCACAGAGCCCACGACCTAATTCAACAAATATACCTAATTTAACTATGACTTTGTGAGTTAATTGGGTTTTGGACTAAACATAAATAGTAGAATATTAAGATATTTGATCCAATAACTTAAACCCTTAACTTAGCTTTTGGGGTTTGGATAGAATTTAAATTTATAACTGAGTCCAACCCAATTTAATAAATATGCTTATCCAATCAACCTAATACAACTATCACTCGGTTAATTAATCGGGTTTTTGGATTAAATGAAATAATTTTATTTTAAAAATAAAATACAGTAAAATATTAAGATATTTGATCCAATAACCTAAATTCTTTACTTGAGTTTTTGGGGTTTGGATAGAATTTATAACTCGGTCCAACCCAATTCAATAAATAGGCATAGGCTTATCCAATGAACCTAATACAACTATCACTCCGTGAGTTAATTGAATTTTTGGGATTAAATGGAATGATTTTATTTAAAAAATAAAATATAGTAAAATATTAAGATATTTGATCCAATAACGTAAACCCTTCCTTTACCTTGGAAATTGAGCTTGCAATAAAAGACCGAGCAGACGAGTAGTTAAACTGCCTAGATCGGTTAGCTTAGGCAATAGATTAGGTGTGCTAGAATAAGCAAATAGTTAATTAGGCTTACATAGTTTTTTATTTTTGCTAGTACATCCATATGTGAATTTTGACTCCATTTGTGCAATATTATTCACTTTGTTACATAGGCATCAACTGCCATGATAATAAATATATAATGGATATATCGTCATTTACAAACTTACATTCCCGAATAATATAAATATGCAATTAGAAAAGCTAAAAATTTAAGTCCTATGGTTATTCGACATTTAAAATAAAAAAAAATGACAATATTTTGCAATTAGGCAGACAATTAGCAGATTTGGCACCTTTTTAGTAAATTCCCAATGTACCCCTTGTTTTCACTGCAATCGTTGGTATCGACGAACGATATAATCTATACTACTATTTATTTCTTTGAGGAAAAAAAAAACAATAGCTAAGTTAGTAGTTAATTATAATTTTTAAATCAAAATATATAATTCAATGCAGTTCTCTTATCATAAATTAAAAGTTTAAACTGATGCAATCCTTTCCTTCATGACTTTGTCTAATTTGGGAGGAAGGAAAGAGAAAGAAAATAAAGGATTCAGGGAAAGGAAATGATTTTTCTTTCTTTGGGAGTTAAAATTGGGAAGGGAAAGAAAAGAAAAGAGAATGAGGGAAAGGAAAAGAGAGATACTAGTGTAAATTTAACAAAGATTTTCCCTTCAAATTTGGCAAGAAAATGAAGAAAAATTTTTTCCCTTCAAATTTGGCAAGAAAATGAAGAAAAATTAAGTAAAATTTTCAATATAATCATCTTACCCTTCAAAATGTGATTTAAAAAATTTTATTACGCAATAAATCTGACTTATTTTCCAAACTCACAAACAACTCAGAAAATTACTATATATAATTTTATTCATTGTCTTTCCTTTTTAACTTATCTTTTTTGTCTATTCTTTTCTATCCTAATATTTTGCAACTCCATACATCTTTATGTGTTTTGTGTTTATTCCCCAAGTATGTGCATCTGGGGTGGGTAACAGGTGTAGATACATGTGTTAGGAAAGAAGAAGGAAGGAGAGAATTGAATGACAATGCTGCCCGTGGATATGTGCTGAAGTGATGATTCCCACTCCACTTTCTAAAACTTTTGAACTGTATATGATGATTGCATAAATGAGGAAAACAACTTTTATTTCTTTTTAAGAAAAGTCATTTTGCACGAGTTACTGTAAAATGTTTTCTAGCAAAAATATTTTTCCGGCTAAAATGTTTTCTAGCAAAAATATTTTTCCGGCTAAATTTTAACCAAATAACCGAAGTTACATAAAATATTTTTTGCAAAAAAATAATGGAAAAATTTCTTATGTTGAAACAAACAGATTCTTAGTTCGGGTATTTTGCAATTCCCCTATCAATACTTTATGTACATTAAAAATTAGAGAAAAACCTTATTTGGTTTAAGGATATTCTTTACTCATATTACTTTATGGCATAAAATCTTCACATAAACTAAAAAATAAGAAACATTAGCTTATACACAATTATGATACTTCATGGGGTTATAAGAATTATCTTTTATTCCTCCAATCCCCAATCAAAATGCAAGCAATGAAATTTTTGTTTTGTTTTTTTTCTCCCATCAAGATATGAAATTATGAAAATTCCAATATAGACCATTACTTGCCAAGGGGAGAAAAGAAAGGAGCGAAATCCCTCAATAAACTGTACAACGTTAATGATAGCCAGCCGCGCCAATTTAGTTGTTCAAACGGTACGCATGACCAACAGTTAACCCCACCACCACCTGGACGGAGTGCGGACACATGACATTCCATTACCTCCGGCGCACGTTGGCCGGCACCCAAAGCCCCAAATACCTAGTTACCAATGCCCAATTCATCACCCCACCGCAACCACATAACCAGCCCACGGAAGATCATGCAAAAACAATAGCCACCCAAATCTCAAACTGCACCAATCTGAAACAACTGAATCAAATTTACGCGCATATTATCCGTACCCACTTTCTAGCATTATACCCAGTTTCATTTCATTACAACAACCTTCTGAGATCGTACACTAATTTAAATTCACCCGTTAAAGCCCACCATTTGTTTGTGGAAATGTCCCGAGCTGGTATCGCACCAGACACATATACACTACCAATTTTGCTAAAATCCATCTCTGAAAATTTTGATTTATTGATGTTAAGACAATTTCATGGGGTAGCAATTAAGTGTGGGCTAGAGAAAAATATGTATTGTGAGAGTGGGTTTATTAGTTTGTATTCTAAGGCGGGCGAGTTTAGAAATGCTCGTAAAGTGTTCGAGGAAAATGTTGAGAGAAAGTTGGGATCGTGGAATGCAATTATTGCCGGCTTGTCACAAGGAGGGCGTGGGAAGGAAGCAATAAGGATGTTCATGAGATTGAAGCAATGTGGGTTTCAGCCTGATGATGTTACTATGGTTAGTGTAACTTCTGCTTGTGGTAGTTTGGGGGACTTGAATTTGGCGCTTCAGTTGCATAAATGTGTGTTTCAAGCTAAAAGTTTGGACAAGTCGGATTTATTGATGATGAATTCACTTATTGATATGTATGGAAAGTGTGGTAGGATGGATTTGGCTAATGGGTTGTTTTTGAAGATGGAAGAAAGAAATGTTTCTTCATGGACATCTATGATTGTTGGTTATGCAATGCATGGGCATGTGAAGGATGCACTGGAGTGCTTCCATCATATGAGAGATGCAGGCGTGAGGCCTAACCACGTGACGTTTGTTGGAGTGTTGAGTGCATGTGTTCATGGTGGGAGAGTTCAAGAGGGAAAGTATTATTTCAAGATGATGAAGGATGAGTATGGGATTGCTCCCATGTTGCAGCATTATGGATGCATGGTGGATTTGCTGGGCCGGGGAGGTTTACTCGAGGAAGCTAGGGTCATGGTGGAAGGGATGCCAATGAAAGCCAATGTGGTCATTTGGGGTTGTTTGCTCGGTGCCTGTGAGAAATATGGAGCTGTTGAGATGGGAGAGTGGGTATCCAAGCATTTGCTAGAGTTGGAACCTTGGAATGATGGGGTATATGTGGTCTTATCTAATATCTATGCAAGTAATGGTCTGTGGGAAGAGGTAGAGAGAATACGAGAATTTATGAAGGAAAGAAAACTGGCCAAGATTCCTGCTTATAGCTTGTCCACAAGTACAGGTTGAAAATTACTAGGTTAGCACGTGGGACTAGGATTTCTTTAACTTCTCATTTTCCGTGTTGCAGCTTTAACAACCCATTTATAATTAATTTGATTTCACAATTGTGAACTCTTTCTCCACTTTATCTGGAATAATACTGACAAGATATGGTTGATGATTCTCTCCTTTGCCATGGTTCTGTTTAATTGGTATACATCTTTTGAATTTTATTCCAGGAGATGTTAGATTTTGGACAAAAATAGATGAAAGCAAGTCTAGGTAAATTGAAGCACCTTGTGGCCAGGACATAAATCTAGCTTGCGAGTGTTCATCCCTTTATGGCAGATTTCTTGGCACCATGATGTTTCTGAGAGGTTTTTATTTTGGCTGGACGAGATTTGGAAAGGGTATTTCTATTCCTTCACCTGGAAAATAGTGTTATTTGTTAAGTTTTATCTGACTCACTGCCATTGTCTTTTTCCCGGGCCATGCATGGATAAACTGTGTGGAGCATATAATATGATAATTTTCTTCCTTTGCTTCTCTTCTACGCTCCTTGTTTCCAATGAGCATCATAAATATGCAGAATAAAAGTACAGTTGTCTTAATAACAATTGATAATCCCAGGAGATAGATGCAGTTTTTAGTTGTGGAAACTAACACTGTAAATGCATTTTGACTGATTTGAAGGTTTTTTTTGCATCCATAAAAACTTTGGATCAATAGAATTTTCCACACCTGGTAGAATATCTTGTTGTGCAGTAGTTGGGAAAAAAAAATTAAATTATTGCCGAGGGTGGAGATAAGTGAATTCAAAATATGTTACACAGTAAATCATAGTTGAAAGTTTTAGTGATATGATTTGGAGATCCTCTATTATCATTGCAGGTAGTATTTCGCACTGGCATTTGGTCGTCAGCAAGTGCTTAATTTACTGAAGCTTTGATTGAGCATGACCATTTTGCTAATTGCATTAGCTTTAGTGAGTGTTTTGTCCAATGTTTCTGTCATGGTTGCACAGTTCCTTAGTACCCTGCCATGCTCATGAGTCTTTCTATAGTTGCGACAGTTGTCATAGTTAACAAGTTTGAAATCTCCAGGTGATATTTTGTTGTTTCTTGGTCTTGTTGCAGTTGCACCTTGTTCCTTTAAACTCTGTACATGCACGAGGCTTATGCATGCAGGGGACTGTTAGAGCTCATTGGAACTCTGATATTGACCATCTCCAAGTATACAAACCTGGGGGATGCATTGGTATTAGATTATAGGGCGATTTAACCTTGGCTTACTATTCTACTTGGCACCCATCTTTGGTGTATCTAAGCATTTTTATCCTTGAGAAACAACAAACGCAAAAAACTTAATGACGAGTGAAGACAAGTTGGTTTCGTTGGACTAGAAAATTATGTTTGGGAAACTCATGCTAGTGATATTTATGCTAGTTCTTGATTAGTTTTATTAGGGATGACCCAACAAATGTAACTTGTGGTTAGTTAGTAGAAAACATCAACTTGGTACATGAACAAAATTGAATGTGTGAATTCCAGTTATCATTGGAGGTTGATAACCTATTTATTCTAGTTGTTAGAAGTAAATAAATGCTGTCAGGTTTAGTATTTTCATGCTTCTGTGCTCATGGTTTTTTTTGTGTGCTTCTATTCAGTATTTATTTCCCTCACTTTGGTTGTGAGATTCTTCTTTTTCTAGAGCTCAATATATTTAGTTTATTTTTTGCAAGTGTGGGAATAATTTTATTTGTTGTTTTACCCAGCTTGTTTAACTTTTTCCAATGGGGCAATGTAGCGTTTGTCCCATTATCATGCACTATCATTTTTCAGTTGAGAAACTATAAGGCTTCTCTGTGTTGTTCCATAGTTCTTAAAGTTTTTGTACAAGGAGAACAAGGAGGGAAAAAAAAAAAATCCATGTTTTTTATGCTTTATTTCAGATTCTTGTTTATCACAAAGTTTCCTTTTTCTGGGATGGCGTGATTTCTTCAGGTGTGAACTAAATAAATGAAGACATGATCTGGCTAATCCTTGGCTGGTTTCTGGTGAAGCCAAAATGCAATTTTGGCATGTTTATATGCTGCACTCAAAGAAGTGTAGCAGCTAAATTTTCTCGACAGGGCACATATGATTTATGAAGACCAGGTTAAGATAATGCAGGGCTCCGTTTGTTAGGGCATGGGTCATTGGGAGCAATAGCAAATTAAATATCATAAGCACTGCATTTGGCAACTTGCAGGTCAAAACAGATTTATCTCTGGAGATAGCCATGATATTTTGTGATTAGGTGACATTTCATTGATTCATGTGTTAAACCTCTTAGTTCATCTTTTCTCTGTTATTTGCTTCTGATTTAACTCACCTCTTTCAATATTCTTCAAGTTCCTAGCATTCCTCTAACAAAAAACTGAGTTAAATTTAGTTACGTAGTTATGCAATTTGAAGTTAGTACACTGCTTTTAATTATTTCAAATGCTAAACTTTTATAATGTGGTCCAGAGTCCAGATGATACCATCATCTAGTAGTCACAATTCTTCATTTGTGACTATTTCCCAGGACCCCTTGCTGGTTCTAGAATGTTCCTACCTGGATTTGGATGCTAAAGGAATTGGTTTATCAATAAGCTAGGTTTTGGGATATAATTGGAATCGATATAAATGCAAATATACCATAAAAACTCCCATAATTGTCTGTGAAAGGTCAGGCTAGCTTCTAAAAGAACCTTTGGGATATTGGATTTGTTGCAAGAAAGATTAATGATATTTTTGAATTTTGAGATGCTTTCTTTGTTCTGCATCTATTTTTTTTTTTAATTATATATAACCTGTTCCTTAATTTTATGGTCCGTCAGAATCCTAGACCTTTCTCATTTTGCATTTTGATGTGGACTTTGATACCAGAAGTTCATGCGTTAATGCATCTTTGATTGTAGTTATTATTTCCAGAAGTATCGGACACATTAAAACCAAATATCTTGAAAGAATCACTTGACTGGTGAACAGGTCACAATCAGTGGGAGGCTCGTGAAAGTTTTCTGGATGAATCGCTGAGAAGGCACTGAGGAAAGTTGACATCATGTTGAATGAAGTGTTTTTATAGGCTTGGAAAAACCAAAGAAAACTGTAAAAAGATCAATATCAAGGACTAGATTGAAGAAACTTTATTTCAGATTGCTAGTTATATTGCTCCAGATTTGATGGTTTTCAACCCTGGCAATTTCATAAGCACTGGCCTTGAACTAGGAACCCAGGTATGTTATGCAGAAAATTGCTTTTTTAAGTGAATAGTCCCTCGATATTAGTGTACAGATATAGTATACTCCTTACCGGTCCAAAAAAATTGTAAGACCTCAAGCTAGTGCGGTCTGAATACTCAGTGGGAACTTCCAGAAAAAGTTCCTTGGTGCTGAAACAGCACATTAATAATTTGGTTGCGTAGGAGCTTCTCTGGACTCCTTATGAAATGTCTCTGGATTAAAATATTGTTCTAAACATATAACGGACTCGAGTAAAGTGCATAAAACTATCGTAGGGGTGTTCTTTTGGAATCATTAATGAACAATGACTTTTCCTCTCAATTTGAAGGTTGGATTGGATATGTCCTTTTCTAGATATTGATGAAAATGCCTGTCCTGAGGAATTTGCAATCTAAGAAGATGATTAATGCAAGCCGACCCTCTAGTCTGTATCTTTTCTAGCGTTCTTTTTAAGCAATTCTGTGCATTAATTATTGAAACTGGAGGCTCAAGCCAATGAACCAGTCAAATTTCAAAAATAGACCTCTTATCACTTGAGTTTGTTAAAGAATTAATTCGAAGCTAAACTTCACTGAGCTAGCTTCAGTGGTGTTGGCCTACTAAGATGAGAAGATGAGAGCATTAATGAGGATCCAGCAGGATAATTGTGATGGACGCATACAATTCCAACCCTCCATGTTTGCCTATTTACTTTATGGTATTTGGCATTTGCTTCTTGTTAGCCTGTGTTAATTTTCTGGTGGTAATTTTGTGAGAACACCTTCATTGCGCCTTAGACTTTCTATGTAGTTGCCCCAATAAGCATTTTTAGTTGTTTGATCAGAGTGTATGAGAAAGATTATACAGGTCTTTTTAATTTTTAAGTAGATCAAGTTATGTGTGGTTACATGAATATTGTCTTGTATATCCTCATTCAAAATTTGTTTTTGCACTAGCATAACAAGTCAGTTAAATGGACTGTATATTAATAGGTGGGGTGAGCAAGGACAATAGAAATCTGGGCAATGAAAGCTTGGTTATCTTGAACCAAGAGATTACATGCTGTAATTGACCTGCAAATGCTTTAAGCTATTGTGATAAACTTGCTTTCTGCTTCATCCAGCCATAACCTCACTATATATTGCTGTCAATTTAAGGCCGTTAAACCATGGATGGCTTAGGGGAGTTATTGAGGTCCTGAAAAGGAAAACAGCAGCAAGCCTGTGGCACGTGGTGATCTTGAAGAAAAGTAGTAATGCTGTTGTTAAAGCCCAGGATCAAAGCTTTTGCTCACAGAACGGTAAAAGTAGGTAAGTCTTTTGAAAAACTTGCACCACAATCTCAAGTTGCTCAATGATTAGAAGGTGCATTAACTGAAAGTTTACCGGCAAATTCAGGAAGACAGAGACAATGACTTGAAAATCACGTCCTTAAGTGTACGTCTTTTCTTCGGACCACCAATAATTTAGGACTCAAATATCTAGTCTATTATTTCTATCCCTCTTTCTATAGAGTCAATGGGGAAACTTCTTTGTGGTTGGAAAAAGGGCTCCTTGTGGGCTTGTGTTTGGCGCACTTGCATTCATTGGAGAACGCATATTTTGATTTTTTTTTTTCTTGCCATAAGACTTCATACGATCAGTCTACATTTACCATGATGTTATGTTTTCACACCAGTTTTTCATTCAGAATGTGTTTATTATTTTGCATATCCATATGACCGATTTATAGGCTGTAGCGGCGCCATTCTTTGATGCTTTGGAAAGGTCGTTATCTGTGAATTCCGTTTTCCCTTGAACAACTTATTAGGGCTTCCGACCTCCTAGACAAATAGTTCTCTTTTTGTTTATTTTGTTTCATAAAAAAATTAAAAAGACTGTGTTCACCCTATGGTCAAGCTTAATCGAGCCGTATATATTTGCTGAATGTTTTATACATGTTTTGTTTTAAAAAATATAAAGCATTTTAAATTTTTTAAATTTGATTGGATTCGAACTCAAACTTGAGCACGTTCACATAACAATCAAGTTGAAAATGGGCTCGAGTTTCAAGAACTCAACAAGGTTGAGCCCGAGATCGAGATTGATTAATTTAACTTTGATGAATTAAGTATGGATTTTATACCATCTGAGCTCGATTCCATCATTTATACCATCAGTCTTAATGCCTTGGGGGCGGAGACTTCAGTCGCGCGAAGGCGGGGCAATCAAAGAGGAATCAAACACCAATCAAATTGGAAATTGTTATTTGTTCCCCAAGAAAAGGTTAGCATGGTCTTTTGAATAATATTGCGGAAGTGTCGAAGAAATCGTTTGGGGAAACAAGTAGTTTTTAGGATTAAACAGATTTGTTCCTCAACAAAACCAATAGCCGAACACCAGATCCTCCGCATGCAATATTAGTCAGTGTAAACAGCAAGAGGGAGACCAAATGATGTTGATTGTTTTCTTTTTTAATCTTTTCTTTTTCTTTTGTCTTAAAAAATTGCTGCAGTTCGCTTTAATTGGACAAGGGTCACGTCTCAATAGTAGATATAATCAAATAATTAATGATACTTTAACAGTTAAATTACTCCATTAAGTCTAATGTGTTGTCGATTCTCAAATTGACCTGAAACCACAATAAGTAGACGCTCCGATATAAAAATCTCTGTTGCGTCTTTACATACAATTGCGTTAAAAATGTGTACTGTGCAAACAGGCTTTTAATGCCATTTTCTTCAGCCGTTTCAAAACAACCAAATAGGAAAATGATAAATTGCCTTGCCACAGCGTGGGAACTTTGGTGTTATTTGTCGATTTTGAAAAAATATAGCTTGACCAAATTTATCGCAAATGATGTGCTAGAGACAAGCGTTATTGTGTCCACGACGTAATATCCAAATATTTGTGAAGTTCTTGATTCGATTATCAAGCACTCTCCCTGTTGCTCTTTTCTCTATCTTCCTTGAATTTGAACAAAAAGACAAGCGTTAGTACGGGAGATTAATGTCTTTTTTGCATCTAATATAAAATGCTATTTTCTATGCATAGCTGCATACCATACTAAAGTATACTTGATTATACAAGGCCTTTGAAAGTATAATTATATTATATATCATCACAATTATTTTATATATTAATATATAATATGTCAAGTATTAATATTTATTTAAGTATTTTTGAAGATCCCTCTCAGGACAAATCTGAAATTGTGTTCTGGAAGTCCTTATTAATTTATTATATCCCAATTAGCATCATGAAAATGTATTATTACAAAAACATGTTGAGGCTTACAATGATACGAGTACAATTTGCTACTTAGCTTTATTTGTATATCTGTTATGTCTATCTGTTTAGTTTATCATTCTTTCTAGATGCAGAAATGTCGTTTCAGTATCAATTTTTCAAATTTTTTTTTTGGCTAAGTAATAATTCTCAATGCTTAAAAGGCAGGCAGGCATTTGACACGCGTCACCGAAAGGTATATATAGTGTATAAACCTATATTTTAAATATTTTATTTGAAAGTGATTAAGTATATTAAATCGACCTTCGAGTTTGCCCCTCACACGTCAATTGCGTAAAGATTATAAAATAAATATCTTAAAGCTCACTTTATGCTCTTGAAAACAAGATATGCATATTGTAAATTCAATAAGAAGGCACCCATAATAATTTATTTAAAGCTTATCTTTTTTTTTAAATTCCAAAATATGATAATTTATTCATTCAATTGTTAAAATATGTACAAAGTATTTGAAGCTTATCCGATTATAAATAATTTAAAAGGAAAAAATATTGGCCTATTGATAAGCTTCATGTATCAGTTGTCTGTTAGAAAAGGACTCTGAACAATTGACTAAGTCTAGACTGAAAGTTCTTCTAGAGATTCATTTAAGAAGTTGTCGTGATTCTTGTGGAGGCTGTTCCACCAGTTTCTAATCATATCATGCACTAAAAATAAAGGGTCTGAATCTTAATCTTACTTGTTTTTGCCTTATTGAAAAGGCAACATATATGGAAGTCTTTTTATCCTTCACTTGCTTGTGACTTCTCAGCTTTTCTCGTTTAATTTTATTTGTTTGTTCAGCTTTTTCTCTCTTTGTGTGAAAACAAAGAGAGGAAGAAGAATCATTTGCAATATGTGAAGGTTTTCTCTCTTTTTTTTTTCTTAAAAAAAAAAAACCGCTTTTGTTTTAAAGTCTTGGTCATTAGTCCAAAGAAAAGTTTTATAGTCGGGTGTCTTAATATTAAGACCTGACAAATTTTATGCTGGGGAAAAAAATTAACTACGAGGTCATATACATGAAAAATTAACTGCAAAAGGGAAAAAGAAGATAAGTAACATATATTAATAGCATGGAATCTCGACGGCTTTGGATACTTTCCCCTAACGTTCATATCTCTTGCATTATTAAGTAATTAAACCACAAAATGAGGCCACCCCATGACCCCTTTATAAAGGCACTCTCATGACCTTGACGAAAAGGATAAAGTCAAGAGCACCGGTTAAAAGCTCACAAAACAAATTCAACAGGGTCATCTGTGGATGTTCTTTTTCGGGGAAAGTAACTTGTGTGGTTTGGTAAAGAAAATAGTGGACCATACACATTGATGATTATTTCGTTAGTTGCACTGCTATAAGCAATTTGATATGCATCTGAGCTGGTCGCAATTCTATCAAACCTGTGGCTTAACTCTTTTAGATAATGATCTCGACGTTTTCCTTTTAAGGGATTTGTTTTTGTTTTATAGATAAATATTATGCATTACTTTTGACCAAAAATCTTGAGTTTATGAAGAGGCAATGGCGTCAAGCCTTGGCAAGCAAAAATATTATTGTTTTCTTGTTATCCGTTTTATTGTTCTTGTGATTACAAGAGGGGTTGGGTGATGATGGTCGAAATTCATCTTTGGATGGAAAAATAGAGTGTTTAACAACTTGTATTGGAATCTTCGTTTTCTTAGTTTTGTAGAGATTTTGAATCTGTAATTTGAAGATTTAACACTTAATAATAGAGTACGAGCTCGATTGGCCATTGAGTTGGTAACACATGAAATATCTCAAATCGTAGTCAATAATATCAACAATCATTGTTTCCCTGGCAACTTTGCTGCAAGACTTAGAAAAAAAGATAAATGCTGTGTGCTAGTTTAAGATAATGCACAAGTTCAAAGTACCACGGAAAATGTGGTATCAAGCTAGACCTCTACAGCTTGATTAATGATTTACTCGAGCATCGTTTTCACTAACGTTTGTTAACCTAATCCTATGGTGGGACAGTCAATCATTCTTCATCTGGCTCTTAGCTGAACGTCTAAGTTTGGTGGCTCAAAGTAAATTGATTTGAGTCCATGATCATACTATTTAGATTAGATCCACAATAAGTAACATCCATGGTTAAAGAGTAATTATATCCACTCTTTCTCATGATAAGTGTGTAATTGGTTCCTCTCTAACTTATTCCCCCCCCCCCCCCCCCACCCAACACAAAAAAAAAAAAAAAAAAACAACGACAACAACCCCAAACAAATATCACAAATTAACTAATAGAAAATCTCCTCAAGTGACAGATAGTGGGTTTTAGCTTACACTTGATAAGATACGTTTTGGAATAGATTAAATGGAAACTTATTGAATAACAGAGGAGCATATTACACTAACCTATGGAACTATATAAACTGAAATCATTAGGAGTGTGATGAGACCGAAATCATTAACAGGTGTAAATCATGGTGAATTCAGTCAAGATAAAACTAAAAACATGGTAAATGAAATTTCACTTGTCCCACAAAAAATTTTACCACTAATGTTACCGTTATTTGAGTATCTCCACTTAAACTGAGTGGAAGTGAAGATGGCAGCTGGGCTCATCTTTGTTGATGTTCATCATGGCTCCGCGGTTGTTGGTAAGAAATTGGTGGGCGGCTTCTATGCCAATTGCCAGCTTATCCGGGTTGGCAGGAATGATTATAAGCGCCTACACATGGCAATTCAGTTCAGGTTCATCACGGATGCTGAAAATCACAATAAATTAAAAAATGGCTTACTAATTGTGGAAGAGCAGAGAAAAGGGATGAGGTAAAAGATCAAGAATTAAACATGGAAAAATAAAAAAATCCTATTATACAATAATTTTTATTTTATTCTTGATTTCTATAACATCAAAGGCAGTCCATCTCCTTGGAACATTCACATAGTTACTGTGGAGTGACAATCTTGCCAAACAGTGCGATTATGACTCTTAACAGTCTGTCCATTCAGTGTGAACCAATTGTCAAAAATTTGTGGCTAATTAATACTACATTAGGACTTTCTTCTTGTTCTATTGTTCTTAATTCTTTCTTTTCAAACACGTTACCACCTTCACCAATACAAAAGATTAGTTAACATGACCATCAATGACTGGAAAGTGCTCGGTAATTGTGACTGAAGTATAAGATCATTTCACTTCTTGCTTAGCTTGAGGTTTAAATGTTACAGTCAATGCCTCAAAGCTCAAATATTTGCTAGGAAAGTCTTCCATCATTTCCACCCCTTTAAATACTTACAACGAAAATTAGACTCGTTGCTCCCAACTATATATATTTATTTCAGATCTTGAAATATGAGTCATATGCTTGTCCACACCAAAATTGCACAAAAGAAAATATGGGGGCTTTTTTTTAAATGAGTAAAATCAAACAGAAATCACAAATTTTGGGGAAATGGAAGTGGCAGTTTGGAGTCTGATCAAATTATGGCTACTTTTCTCTCTCTCTCTCTCTCTCTCTCTCTCTCTTTTGTTTTTTGTTTTTTGGCCAAAAGCTGCTAGGTTTTTCTTTTGGCTTAACGTCCAAAATTCCGTGGTTGGAATTTAACTTCTTCGACACATCCAAATATCTGAAATCATTTAAATCGAAGGCAGTCCATAACAGTGACCTTCTAGTAAATTCCAAATTACGAAACGAACAAAAAAATATCTATGAAAAATAAATTTTCCACCACATCTATCGCATTTAAACTACCACTAATCATTCCACCAGAAAGCGCGTGAACATTATTTCCCAAAAACAAAAATCAACTTTGGTTCTCCAAATTACTTAGGACTGAACAGTGAGTCAAATGGTTAGAGCTCCGCATATTAACATAACATTTTGCAGGCACAATACAGAAACAGTAAGAAGCCCCTTTGTTCAATTATCCCCTTCCCTTAAGATCCCTCCTTTTAATAAAATAAGAATTTAAAAAAAATTACATATCTTAATTTTTGTGCCTTCCCATGCACTTTTTTCCAATGTATATGAACTAATCATCAACATTAAAAGATAAATTAGGGTAATATGATGTCTCCTACTTGTTAATTAATTACTAAAGTAGACAGTTACA
The DNA here is from genome assembly GCA_024721245.1 of Mitragyna speciosa. NCBI lineage: Eukaryota > Viridiplantae > Streptophyta > Magnoliopsida > Gentianales > Rubiaceae > Mitragyna > Mitragyna speciosa. The sequence continues at coordinate 24,722,197 of CM045556.1, read as the reverse complement.
ATTATATTACTCTCCGCATCTTATTTTGTGTGTTATGCTCCTTATTTTTGTGTGTTTTAGAATGAGCATCATGATTTAAAAAGTCAAATAGATAAAACAACAATTTCACAATTTTAGCCCTCTAATACGATTTTCAAGAAAGAGACTCTGAAGTAATAAATATCTATCTAAATTTGAATTGAACGGTATATATGGAGAACTCCTATTGTGTTGTCTATATTTTATGATAAAAAATTATTTTTTTAAATGGGATAGAAGGAGTATAAGTTAATGCATTACTTCGCTATATAGATGTATTAATACGAAAGATAATGATATTATAAATATTTATCACCATGACTCTCATTAACAATACTAAATTTTTACTTAAAAAAATTGTAAATTCAACAAAAACTATCTTTTTTATAAAAAAATTTACTATTTTTAATAGTATTGTATCATCATAATATTTTCCTACTGCAAATTAATACTAGTAACATAGTGAGTCCATGAAGAGGCTCTGTTTGTTTGGTTCTATTTTTAGAAATATATTTTTTAAAAATTTTAAATACGTTTCTTAATTAACTTTTTGTCTCACAAATACATTTATCTAAAAGAATCCTTAAAACTAATGTAGTAATATTTTTTAAAAAATATCTAAAAAACAACTATCCAATCGGAATCATTTCAAAAAGCTTTTTGACGCGAATATCCAACCACTCGCTATGAATGAGAGTGTGATAGTGTTGGGAATACCTCTAATTTAAATAATCTATTTTCCATTATTGCATCCTCTCCGTTCCCTTCATTTGACGGACCTATATATACCCCCCTCTCTCGTCATATCTCTCTTGCAAACAAATAGAAGAAGCAAAAACAAATCTTCTTCTAACCCCCTCCCTCCCCCTCTCCTTAAGAGCTCCCAAATTTACCATGGAAATCGAACCAAGTTCAACACAACTAATAGCCAAAAAACTATGGAACATTGTGAGAATAGTTTTGTACATGTTGAAAAAAGGCGTCACAAAGAGCAAACTCATGCACGACCTTCACATGATGTCCAACAGAGGAAAACTTGCCGGAAAAGCCATAAGCGACCTCATGCTACACCTCCAAGAAGACTACAGCAACTCCCTCAGTTGCCGGTCCACCGACGTCCACATGTCAATTATCCACCTCCGCGAATACGAGTTCAGCTGCAGCAATAGCCCCGCCTATCCTTCCTACTTTTCCAAGCGCAAAAACCACCACCACCACCGCCACCGCCACCCTGGATATCAGTACAAAATTCAAGACATTTACGCTGGACAGAAGGTTTTCGATACCTTGAATAATTACGACAAAGTTGAAGCCTCGCCTATGCTACTTCCTGGCTTTGGACATAGCCCGAAGGTGAGGCAGCTCCGAGTTACTGACTCGCCATTTCCGTTGAAGGATTATGAGGAAAACCCTCAAGTGGATAAAGATGCAGAGGAGTTTATCAAGAAGTTTTATAAAGATTTGAAACAACAACGTCGAGGAACTGCTGTGGAATCGCCATCGCCATATCATATATGGGCTCGATGAGAAAGTTCAAGGAAAAAAAAATGTTATTTTGTCAATATTGAAAAAAATTTGATGGTTGAATTCCAAATTCCGACCAGGGCATTCCTTAGCTGCCACAAACAAATGCTATGCAGCACAACGGGTCCACGGTCCTTTCATCTCATAAACTATAACGGAAGTAGCCACCTTCAACGTCACATTCAGTCGCGTGACAAGAGCTTGACAAGATTACTTTAACGTCCAAGTTGAAGGTGGTTCTGAGGGACTGTGTGTGCTGGCTTTCGACATCCAAAGCTAAACTCTTCCCAACAAATAATTTTGACTTTTGGACGTCGGTTTCTTTTTTTTTTTTTTATTATTATTACTATAAATATGGGGTTGTGAACTTTTCCCTTTGGCTGTTGTCTGTATGTAATTTTGGTACTACTGTGGCAAAAAAAATAATCTCTTGAACTGCAATTCTGTTGTTTTCTTAAAGTTCCGTATCTATCGAGATTGTTTGTCGGAAAACTAGCAATCTAATACTATTAAAGGGGAAAAGAAAAGGGCTATTTGCATTTCTTAGGTTTCCAAAGTTGGTGGGTTCCGCGGTTTGGAATTATGTAAGGGGCTTGAGACTTTTGCTAACTCTTGTCTTGGCTCGGTCTCTCCAACTTCTTCCCCCCCCTTTTTTTTTTTTTTGGGTTATAAGTCTCTCCAACTTATATTTGTATTTTCAAGTTTATTGAAGTAGTTGAAGCGTCGCCTATCCCACTACAAGAACCCAATTACAAAAGGGAAAATCACGTCACAATCCCACAAATCATTTTGCTGTGTTTCCACGCTATTATTGATGGCTAAAGCCAATCATGGTGATTAACTAAACCAAGCATACTTTTCAAAGTTGAACTTGAAGAGGTAAATACAGTACTATAAGGTGGGCTGATAACTTTTGGTCTGTATTTCCTTTTTTTTTTTTTAATAGTAGAGGACTTTTGCTTTGGAAGGGTAAAATTCATATTAACACTAAAAAGGACGCAACATGTAGTTTTCTTCTTTTTTTTTTTTGAGACAAATTCTTGGTCGACATAATTTTATATAGTTTGTAACGTATGTTTTTAAAATTTTCATATTTATGGGATCTAAAAATTAAAAATTTGAATCTAGGATGCGACAGCCTTCTACTTTAGTGAATTCCTATTTGTTGAAAATATGTTAAAGTCTCACAGCACTATTATAGTTCATTTTGTGTCGGTAAACTATTGAAGGCCAGTGATAGTGATTAACTAAACTAAATATATGCTTTCAAAGCGCAAAAATTTCAAAATCTAGGAAGACTTTTGCTCTAAGCGGACAAATTTAATCATGACATTATAAAGAGTATAATACTTACTATTTGAGTAACAAATTACTATACCTTTTGTCTTTTGCGAAAGCATTTGAACAAAATATCAAATTTGCTATGATTAAAATGAAACCTTTTGAATCTAAACTAGGATGAAGCAGCTGGCAACCCTAGAAGCCCATGATTAGAAACATAAATAAAAAAGGTTTTCTCCAACCCTGTAAACATGGATAGAAATAGAATTAAGAAATGCAAATCAGGCTTAGCTATTGGCTGAAAGTGAAAGCATACATGATTACACAGCCCACATCCACTTATCTTATTTCTTAAATTATTAATTGGGTAACTAAGATACCCTACTGCAATTTTAAGGTACAGAATCTTGGTCCTGCACCTGTCTGACCTTAGGTTAGCAGTCAGCTTCCCTGATCAGTTGTCAGTAGCTGTATTTTTGGTAAGACCAGGTTGTCAGGTTTGAACTTACATATACCTACGTACGTGTGAAAATTTTACGTAACAGGGTTCTCATGTTTGAAATTCGATAGGATAAATCTTTTTGCTTCCAAAAAATTTTGCTTAAAACTTGAGACCGAATAGAGAATATTGAGGTATGACAATAATTATCCCTGAAACAACATAGAATTTAAGTATAGTGCAATTGTACATTTTGCAGGCATATCACATAGGTGCAGTTATGCATTAAGTTGCAAAATGCCAATATATAACAGAATGAAGCTATGTGGTTGTGGTGAAAACCTGTTTTGGAAAGGAGAAGGCGGCAGCTTGGGCTAGGTCCCATAGTTATTATTACTACTTCAGTAACCAAACTTGGTTTAGAATTTGAAATTCTGCAGCTCTAAGATCTAAAACTAATGATCAGATAATTGTTTCACACTTTCAATTAGTGTACATCCAGGGGAGGTTGATTAAGTCACCTTCAATCTGGTCCAACTTCCAGTGTCACGCTTTCAAGAAATTATATTTACGTACCATTTATCAACAACGGTTGCTGTCTAAACTTGATATTCATAACGATCTCTTTTATTTAATCTCATCATATATCCTCACAAAAGTCCAATAAAAAAAAGAAAAGAAAAGAAAAAAATCTTAATAATTAAGGAAACTCTGTGTGTGTATGTTTCATGAAGGCCTCAGGTTTTTGTACCGACAAGCACATGGAAATTCCATCGCAATTGGGCAATGGAGGCTAAGAAAAAAAATTAATAAGAAGAAAATGTAATAAATTAATTAATCTTGTTTTGTCACCGTGGGTGCGAGTTCGATAGCCGTCGGGCAGTGGGGTCGGGGTGGGGCTGTGGAATACTCTTTTCTATAATCAGTCTTATCAACTTTGAAAACGACCATAATTTGAGAAAAGGTTCATGTTGTCGGACCAATCAAACAATTAGACAAGATGGCGATAATTATTAACTTCCTCATGCACTTTAATACCATCTCGCTAAATGTTATAGTAATAATTAATTTTTATATTTGACTTTCACGGGCTCTAATTAGATTGATGATAAATATCTCTCCTTATACAGATGGAGCAATTATGGCAATGCCCGGATTTGCGTATATATAGCAAAACCCATGCTTTATATCAATGATTATAAAACATATTTCAGACAATCCTAAGTGGATGCAAATTCAAGTTATTTAAACTTAAATAATTCATACCAAATACAAGTGTAACTCTATTCATCTGACTAGATAGCTTCTTATAATCTTGAATCTAGAAAGATCATACGAGTAGATAATTTTATTTCCCAACATGATGGATAATTTTGTAGACAATAACTTTTTCAATATCGTTAGATTAAGTGACAAGGTTTTGGGAAAATGCTAAGTAATATGGTACTCTCAACATAATTAAATTACATATTTATAATTTTATTTTATTTTTGCAAATATCAAGAAATAAGAATATTCGATCCATATTATTTATTGGTGTTTTTTTTTTTATGAAATCTTTAAATTCACTAGTCCTTCCCCAAATCCATTAAACATTGAAACAAAATCCATCTTATTATTATTAGTATTCTTTTTTTACAGGTAAAAGATTTAGTAGCATTTCCTTTGGCTCTTAGACAATGAAATGAACACAACTATGCGTGATAGGCACAGATAGAACTCAACCAGACCTACAACATGCAATAAAGACTGCCTTAAAGGGTTGTGGTTGTAGCGTTGCATGATTAAAGCGCAGTCCCTCTCAAGCATTTAAGGGTCTTCTCTTCTTCCCTCGCCCTTTTTTCCTCTCTCAATCGACGGGCTAAAGGTCGATACTTGTCCAGTACACGCTATTAATTCATATCTCTCCAGCCAAAGCTGATTGATATTTTGCAGCTTTTGTGGCACAAGGTTTTTTCCCCCTCTCCTTCATTTTCGACATTTCTTCATTTTAATAACTCCAATAGTCCTCAAACTATTTCATGAGTGTCAATTTAGTCCCCAAACTTTTATTTGTGTCTATTTGGTCCCTCAAATGTTAGTGTTTAATTGATCCCCAATACTAATAAATGACAAAATTGCCCTTCTATTTATATCATATCATATCTTTGTTTTTTCTCTGCTTTACTTACTTTTTATCAGTTTTCTTATATTTTTTTATTTATTCCTTCAACTCTTCCCCTATCTTTATTCATGTTCTCAAAAAACTCAACCAAACATTACCTTCTTTATTCGCAAGTTTATATTGATTGATTTATTTGAAAAATTTAGAGTATTTTTCATAGTTCTTGAGATGAAGAAGACTATTAAAAGAAATAAAATAAAAGAAAACTTCAAAAAAATATTAAAATAGAAAAGCATAAGGTTTAGAATTTCAATTTTATTTACTTTATTGTAGACATTTATGTCGTTCTTTTCAATCATTTTCTTAATTTTTCTTGACTTTTTTTCTTTTATTTGTCCTTAGAGATCTCAAGAGATTTTCCTCAAAAAAAAAATCTCAAGAGAATAAAAAAAATTCTAAACTTATCAAGTGAACCAATCAATATAAACTTGAAAAAAAGAAAAGAAGCTAATATGCAATTAGGCAATATAAACTTGAAAAAAATAAAAGAAGCTAATATGCAATTAGGTTTCTGATGATGTGGACAAGAATAGTAATGTGGAGAAAGGATGAATTAAAAAATATATAAGAAAGGAGATAAAAAGTAAAGGTCATAAATGTAGAAGGGTAATTTTGTCATTAATTAGTATTGAGGACTAATTAAACACAAATATAAAAGTTAAAGGACTAAATAGACACAATTAAAAGTTGAGGGACTAAACTGACACTCATAAAATAGTTTAGAGACCAATGGAGTAATTAACCCACATTTCTTCCCAGACTGAACTGGCTACGAAGAGTGGAGACACGTGCAATGAGAAATTGTTTTTGACACCGATAAATCCGGCTACCACCCTTCTAATCATTGCAATTGTAGTTCAGAAAATAAAGCTAATCATTTTTGTTCTTGATCTATGCATCGATATTCAATTAATATGGACACGCGTCATTTGACTGTGTGATGATCCATCATCAGTGATTTATTACTATGATACGTAACTTCTGAAATATTCAATGAATTAAAGCTCTGTAGTGATCAAAGTTTCTGAAGAACACAATGCAAGCCTAAGTTAATTGTCTCTTGTGCATAGATTTTAGTTTAGAATAATGAAAGAAATTATTTGAAAGATGAGTACACAAGAAAATACCCTTCTTTGGAAGATTTACCAAATAAGTTAGCCCATAAGATATAGATATTGATGAAGCAAATCTTGACGTAGGCATTTTTAATTTGATTAGAAAGGAAGAGAAACAAACCAAAAAAAATTTTTTTTTTTTACTTTTATTTTGATTAGAGAAGAGAAACTGAAAAAAAAAAAAAAAACTGAGGATGTATTGTGGATAATGATGATGATTCATAGACCATGAGGCCAATAATTAGCATAAATTTCGAGGGGATTGAATCTAGTAGTCATTGATGTGGTTCATGTAGGGTATATCATATGCTTTTTCTTGACGCTTTAATTAAAGTGCATGCTTGCAACTTTTACAGTGGAATATTACTTTGAGCTTTGTACTCGAAAAATGTTAACCAAGTACTCCTACATGGTCCCATATGCTTCCCATTATTGATTCGTAACTACGGGCGCTGTGACCCTGGTGTAGGTGAAATGCTCCCTCTAATAACGTTGAAGATGAAAATCAGTCTGTCGGATTCAAAGAAGTTTGCGGCTGTTGATTCAAATCCTTAAGTTGGAAGTGTTTTGAGTATTCAATTGTGCCTCGTATTTTGTTAGATGAATGAAAGAGGAGAGTAGGTATGGTAGAATGGGTTCTCCTGTTCCTCTTCACTTTTAATTATAGCACCGCAAGTTAAACTAGTAATATGCAAGCTAGTAGTCTTCTTTTTGTCAAAAGCAAAAGCATATAGTATAAATTATGTTCCTAATACATTTTGGACGTTGGACAATGATATAAGTCGTGGATAACATTAGAAACAAACAGTATTATTCTCTATTCTGTGGATTTAATGATTTAATATGTTCATTACATATTTATAGTAAATAGTAGGTATATACAACGTTGATGATTATCAACTCGTTGTACTGGTGTGTGTACAACTCAGAACTTTTTTTTTTTTTCCTGCTTTTCTTTTATTTATATTTGTTGCAGAAAAGTGTGAGCACCTACCTACTATTTATCAGGATCAGCGTTTTCCTCTGTATTTCCTCTAGCTTTCTTGTACAGCACAATGTAGCCTTTGTACTGTTCAATATGCTTTTTTTTTTTTTTTCCTTTTTTTGACGTAATCTAGTCCATTAACCTCCTTCTCAACACATATTTGAATGAAAAGAAAACTTAGTTGCCAAATAACTGCTTTTTTTTTTATCTGAACATTATCATTTTAGATGTTAATTCAAGTCCTTGCACGAGTTATTAAAGAGAGACATTGCTGATGATTATAATTAGGGAAGAACAAGAGAAAGACAATGCTTATTAGGTAATTTCTTTGAACAATTTTTGACCATCTGTAAAATGTTATCTCGTAGATGCATATGTGGTGAATATCTAAATTTGATTGTGTTCGAAAAAAAAAAGGAGAAGAAATAGTATTCACACACTTTCCAAGTGAAATTTTTGTGTTAATAGATATTGTAAGGAAGGTGAATAAGAAATTAAAAAGAGGTTCCTTACAAATATCATTCCTCCAAAAAAGAAAAAAAAAAAAGACCTCCGCTATTCCCCTCCTCCCATTGAGGCCCATCAAATCCCCATTTCTCCCTCTTCATTTTTGTTTTAGGCCCAATTTCAAGAATATTTGAGGCCTTCCCTGAGACCCAATTATCCCCGAAAATGGTGGATCACGGGCTACATCAATAACATGGCGGTTTCATTCTCAGTAACATTCGACTATCGTGTTCCACACCACACCGTAACAAGTCCTCATTTCTTCGTCCAAACTTGCGATTCAGTCAGCCCTCTAACTAACAGCTACATTCAACAGACAATTACTAAACTGCTTCCGATCCATTTTTCCAATTATTTTTTTTTCCCTAAATCACCATTTATAACTTAATAATTCTTTTATTAATTCCCCTAAATTCTTTGATCCCAGAAAAAAATAATAACAAAAATTAACAGAAGAAATCGAAGAATATAGATTACCTATATTTCTCCGTATCAAGCATTTAGATTGAAGCTGTTGATGATCAAACCTTAGGGCATTTCAATTGTTCTTCAATGGCGTCCTGGCTCAAAGCTGCCGAAGGTTCAATTTCTAATTCCTTGCTTACTCATTTTAATTGTAATTTGGAGAGGCATTGTATCTTGAATGGTGGAAATCTAGGTTTAATTTGATTTCAATATTTTTAATGTCGGTAGCGTTTAGTATATATTGGTGTTTATCTAGAGCTTGTGATTTCGATTTTATGCTGTGATTTTCCTGGTGGAATTTAGTTATTGGATATGCATTTTCAACTTATGTCTTAATTGTACTTCGAGTTGTTAAATATGTGGTAACTGAGCTTTGGGATGAACATTTACTCGATCTAATTGGCATTAAATTACTCTTGAAAGCTTTGTTAGGTTTTGTTAAGATTAGTGGAAGTACAATGAACGATGGTATGTTATTGTAATCAAAGTTGAAGAATAGATCAGAGATCGTATTGCTTGCCGATTGAGAAATTCTAGGAGTGACAGATTTAGTTACCCAGGGTAGGAAATTGGTAAGGACGGTGTGTGTGTGTGTGTGTGTGTGTACACACACATGTGTTATGTATGCATTGTATAGACGTGGGTGAATGCCAGTCAGGTTGAAAGAAAATTCCATGTTTATGCTTTGTGGGACTAAATGTTGGTTGATTTAGAATGTGGTAAAACTTTATACAATCGGTGAGTTGGAAAAAGCGTATGGAAGATGGATTTATGGTAAAATCGAAAATTTAATTGAGATTTGACATCTATACGAGATTCTTTATAGCATTTATCATTTTATGGGCGAAGAATTTGTTTATAGTATGTACTGTTTATATCCAACAATCTCTACTTGGTTATGTAGAGCAGATGTATCCTGATTTATATTCTGTGTGGATTGATTGAAATTTCAAAGAATTGATATTTTTATAATCTTCTTGCATAGATTTATTTGAGGTGGTGGATAGGAGGGCAAAGCTTGCTGTTGGGGACAAGCCAGATGAACAAATAAATCTTCAGCCACCAGGTATAGATCTTATAATGAGTCTGTCTACTAGGCACTCCTTGCTTTCTGGCATTTGCACTTCTACCATTTTAAGTCTTCCAGTCTACTATGTTGGGTTTTGTACGCCAGTTTTGCCTGACAACCTTGTTTAGGCATTATCCATACATGTTTTATACTGTTTTACAGAAAAAGAAATGAGGTGGTTGTTGATTGATGTAATTTTTCCAAATAAGCAGTTTTAACTTAGCTTGAATACAAACAAATCCATTGATGATATGGCTAATAGTAATTTCTCATTTTCTGCCAATTATTGCATATAAAGCTTCTAGTGGACAAGGATCTCAACCAAAGAAGACCACGGCCGAAAAAGGTATTGCACTCATTTAAGCTGGACACTTTAGAAGTAAAATGGTGTAAATGTGGAAATCAGTTCTATCTGCAGTTATTTGAGTGTAATTTTGTTTCAGACTAAAAAGAGTCTCTCTTCGGATGAAACTCCAGTGACGGATGATACTAAAAGGAAGCAGACTATCCCAGACACATCACAATCAGAAGCAGTATTTGACAAAGATACGGCTGTCCCTTTGGCTGAAAATAGTGAGATCCGTCCACATGGTTTTAGTAGAACAACTGTTAACGATGATCAACATATTGCTGGTGGAGTTGGCTCCATTGCAGAGACTCCTTCACCTGGAACTATTTTAAATGCGGACTTGAAGAATGATGCTTCTCATACAGAAGCAGTATCTACTACACAAATAGAAGCTGTAGCATCGGATAGCAATGGTGAAATAACACATGAGGCTGTCTCAGATGCTCATGAGGAAACGGCATCACTTCCTGCTGGAGATCTTGAGTCTGTTCGTGCTGATCTTCCAACTGACTTCATCCAAAATACTGTTTCAGGAGATGCAAAATCTCCTTTAATAATTAGGAATGAAGGATCTCAAGTTTCAAGTGCAGATGGACTTGATGAAGCCAATGCTCAGCCAAAGGATGAAAATTTAAAAGTTGAAACAGGTCCAGATCAACAGAAGCATCCAGAACGAAGTACTGTTATTTCTTCTGAGAAAGTACAAGAGCAACTTGATGAGGTAAAGTATGTTATAGGCAAATTTATTGGGCCATTTGAATTCTGCACTGCTTGCTCTTTGTTAGCTTTGTCTTTTAATTCCGCAGGCTCAAGGACTTCTGAAAAATGCAATTTCTACTGGTCAGTCCAAAGAAGCAAGGTTAGCTCGGGTAAGATTATTGAATTATCTGTTTGCTAGTTAATTGTAGATGCGTAGAATAAGGTTACCAGCATTGTCCATTCTTCATTATCAATTCTTTTTGCCACTGTGATAATTATCTATCACATGCAACTTGTTTCAGAGTATGCATCAGAAATTTTGACTAATTGATAATGGAAAAAATTGTAAGAGAAATACTTCTGTTTTATGTTTTTTGTTATTCTGATGACGCATTACTGAGGCTCAACTAACAATTATCAGATATGTGCTGGCCTCTCATCTCGTCTTCAAGAGTATAAATCTGAGAATGCACAGTTAGAAGAGCTTCTTGTTGCAGAGGTGAGACACAGAGCATGTCTTTCTTTTTTATGGGACTCTTAGATCTTCAAATTTACCATTGAATCAAGTATTCCATCAAATACAAGCTGTTTTTACTTGATGATTCCTTGATTCACCAGAGAGAGCTGAGTAAGTCATATGAGAAGCGCATTAAGCAGCTTCAAAAGGATGTATCTGTCTCCAAAAGTGATGTTACTAAGGTGGAGTCAAACATGGCTGATGCATTGGCTGCTAAGAATGCTGAAATTGAGGCACTTGTCAATTCTGTGGATGCATTGAAGAGACAAGCTGCTTTATCCGAAGGAAATTTGGCATCACTGCAGGTTTGTTTATCATGTGCGGCAAGGCACGAACCGCTTTCTGGCAATACTTGTTTTTTGGATCTAGTTATGTAGGTATTCCAAGGCACGTCTTATCAAATTGCAGGTATCTCTATTGGAGTGTTTTATATAGAGTTGAACTACATAGGCTTCTTTCATCTTTGACACACTGCACAGCTTTCTATCTAGCAAATCACTTCAAATTTGGGTTCTTTCATGTTGGCCCTTTTTCCTGAAATGCTACCGTCTTTCTTTTGTACTCGGTATATGCCTAAAAGGCTAAAATTTGTCTTTTTCTATCTAGCAAATCACTTTCAAATTTGGGATCTTTATAGTTGGCCACTTTCCCTGAAATGCTACCACTTTTTCTTTTATACTTGGTATATGCCTAAAAGGTTAAAATTCTTCTCTGGATTTTTGCTTTTATGTATCTCTATCAGTTGTGGTTTTTGGATGGAGTGGAGTTGGTAATTTGCAAGATGGCTGTTGGAGAAAGACGGGGTGACACAAATTAATAGTTTTCCTGTTTGGTTTTTGTTTGTATTATTTTTTCTTCAATTTTGTTAAAATCAAGGATAAAGTCCAGTGGATCTAAAATTTTGCAACCATGAATAGATTTTCTGTCTTTAGGAATTTTGCTTTGCTTTTTTTAACAATTTCTTTTCTGAAGTTTTTGATATTGATATGGCACAGCATTAGTACATGTCATATCCTTTACTTCGCAATCGTTTTTTTTTGGAGCTCATTTTCATCAATATCAGTCCTATTATTTTGCTCCAGTAGCATATTGATTTTCCAACCTTCACAGTTGTTAAACACAGAGAATTTTGAGAAATGGAACTTGTATCTTCTCATTGTGAAATTAGGCCTATATTTATAGGCTTAGTACAAGACGAATCTAGACAACTGTTACAATGAACCTAGACTAGTTTTACAATAAGAAAATCCCTAATTTATGCTAATTGACTAATTGATAGGCTACAGATATACATTAACATATTTAATTGGCTATCTAACTAGGAAAGTACATAAAATACATTAATTGTATTAACAAATAAGTTAACTAAATTAAGGGGATTGATTGACAGCTAAATCAAGGGGATTGATTGATAGCTAAATCAAGGGGATTGATTGATAGCTAGATTAGGGGGATTGATTGAGAATTGAATCTTCTGACATCCCCCCTCAAATTGATGCTGGTAAAAGTCTACAAGCATCAATTTGCCAACCAAAAAACTGTGACGCTGACGTGTCATGGATTTGGTGAAGATATCGGCAAGCTGTAGATTGGTACCAATGTGAGGCAAAGTAATAACCTGATGGTCATAGGCTGCTCGGATGAAATGACAGTCAACCTCTATATGTTTGGTACGTTCATGGTAGACGGGATTGGCAGCAATTTGAATAGCACTAGTGTTGTCAGCATGCAATGGAGTTGGTTGAAGTTGCGGAAAACCAAGTTCAGTGAGAAGACCACGTAACCAAATAATCTCAGAACAGGCAGCAGACATGGCACGATATTCTGCCTCAGTGGATGACTTGGATACATAGTTTTGTTTCTTGCATTTCCAAGAGATAAGAGCATTACCAAGAAACATACACCAACCAGTAGTAGATTTCCTTGTGTCCGGGCAACCAGCCCAGTCTGCATCACTGTAGGCTTGTAGTTGAGGCAAAGAACCAATAGGAAAAAATAGGCCACGATTAGGTGTGCCAAGAAGATATCGAATGATTCGTCGGACAGCAGAAAGGTGAAGATGCCGAGGAGATTGCATAAACTTACTAACAGTGTGTACAGCATAAGAGATGTCTGGTCGAGTAATGGTGAGATAGATAAGACTACCAACCAACTTACGATATAAAGTAGGATCCTTGAGGAGCTCCCCTTCATCTCGTCGATATTTCACATTAACTTCCATTGGAGTGTCAACAGAAGCACTGCCCGCAAGTCCGGCCAACTGAACTAGATCTTGAGTATACTTGTGTTGATTCAAGAAAATACCTTGGGGACGATGATGAACTTCCAAACCCAAGAAGTAGTTAAGTTGGCCAAGGTCTTTCATATGGAAAGTAGTGTGCAACATTTTTTGAAGATTAGAGATAGCCTCTGAATCAGAACCAGTGATGACAATGTCATCCACATACACAAGAAGAACAACTATACCTTTGGATGTTCGTTGGAGAAACATAGAAGAATCATATTGGCTCTGGGTAAAGGAAAAACCAAGAAGAGTGGATCTAAACTTTTCAAACCACACGCGCGGTGCCTGCTTCAAGCCATATAAGGAGCGTTTTAGTTTGCAAACATCATTAGGAGAAGAAGTAGACATACCAGATGGAAGTTTGATGTAGACTTCTTCTTTGAGATCACCATGTAGAAACGCGTTTTTAACATCCATTTGAAGTAAGGACCATGATTGAGATGCTGCAAGTGCTAGGATAGTTCGCACTGTGGTCATTTTAGCAACCGGTGCAAATGTCTCTTCATAGTCGAGACCATACTCTTGTTTATTCCCAAGAACCACTAACCGAGCCTTGTAACGCTCTATGGAACCATCAGAATGAAGTTTGACAGAAAACACAAATTTGCTGCCAAGTGGCTTGATAGATGAAGGATTGTGGTACAACATCCCAAGTTTGGTTTTCTTCAAGAGCAAGAAGTTCTGTTTCAATAGCCTGACGCCAACACTCATGTTCCATTGCCTGTTTATAAGATGAAGGGATAGGAATAGAAGACAAAGTGGCTGTCAAAGAGACAGGATTAGAAAAGCCATACCTTTCTGGTGGTTTACTGACTCGAGTACTACGTCTGGGAATGTTAGATTCAGGTAGTGCGAGAGGATCCGCAGCAAGGGAAGGAGCCTGAGGGGGCGCAGAAGAAGTAGAAGGCTGATTGATCGTGGCTTTGGAACGTCTTTGATATACCAAAAATGGTTTAGAAGTTTCTTGATCTGTAATAGGATTAGGAAATAGAGGCAACATAGAAAATGAAGGAGAAAGAGATTCCTGATGATCAGAAAAAAAACACTGATTTTCAAAAAAGATTACATTTCTAGAAATGCGAACACGACGCAAATTAGGATCATAACAGCAAAACCCTTTGTGATGCACTGAATATCCTAGAAAAGCACATTTAACTGATTGGGCTGTGAATTTTGTGCGTTCTTGTGCAGAAAGATGAACATAACATACACAACCAAAGGTACGAAGATCAGAATAATTGGGGGGATGACCAAATAACTTATGGAAAGGAGAGACATGATTCAATGAAGGAGAAGGTAACCTATTAATGAGATGGACAGCAGTGGAGATAGCTTCACACCAAAATCGAGTAGGCACTGAGGATTCTAATAATAGAGTTCGAGCAACATCAAGGAGGTGGCCATTTTTTCTTTCGGCTACTCCATTTTGTTGTGGGGTTTGAGGACATGATCTTTGAGAGATTATTCCATTAGCCTGCATGAAATCTTGAAGCAAATGAGACATATATTCTCCCCCATTGTCCGAACGTAAAACCTTAATTTTGGCTGAAAATTGTGTTTGGACATATGCATGAAAAAGTTTAAATGCAGAAAGCACTTCATCTTTAGAATGCAAGAAATAAATCCAAGTGAAACGACTATAGTCATCAATAAAAGTGACAAAGTACTTGTAATTAGCATGAGATATAATTGGTGCCATACCCCACAAATCACTATGTATCATTTCGAAAGGTTTAACAGGACTAGGCATGTGAGTAGGAAATGGCAAAGTTTTACTCTTACCCAGTTTACAAGAATCACAATCAAATTGGACATCATTAATAGAAACATGCTTTTTATTCCCGAGTAAGTCAGAATTTAGCAAATCATGGAGTACATTAGAGTTTGGATGTCCAAGACGTTTGTGCCATACTCGATAATCAACATGTGCGAGATTACAAGTGACAAAAGGAATTGAAAGACAGGGTGAGGAAGGAAATTGGAGAGGAAAAACACGTCCTACTTTAGGCCCCCTTGTGATCATCTTCCCTGACTGTTGATCCTGCACAACACAACCAGATTTAGAAAATTCTACTTTACAATTATTGTCAACCAACTGGCCAACTGAAACAAGGTTAGTGGCAAGGCTTGGAGAGACATAAACATTAGTCAAAGAAGGAGAAATATCACCAGTGGCTATAATGGGTAACAAATTGCCATCAGCAGTATGAATTTCAAGGTTTCCAGAATATTTCTTGACATTGGTAAGGTTTTGAGCATTATTTGTCATGTGATTGGATGCTCCGGAATCACAAAACCAAGTGGGTGAAGTAGACAAGAGTTTACCTGAGAGTCCTAAGGTAGAAAATGCAGAGAGAATCATTTGTTGTACCATCTCAGGTGTTAAAGTTTGAGCAGGAGTAGGAACATTTTGTGTTGACGGTGCTATATCCGCGGAACCACCATTACTAGAAGAGCCAACCGAGGCAATAAATGCTGTTTCAGATTTCTTGGGAGGTCGGATCGGGCATTCCTTGATAATATGACCATCTCTTTTGCAATAGTTGCAGAATTTTTTGGGACAATTCGAAGCATAATGACCAAATCCTTTGCAACAAAAACATTGAACAGCCCTTGTGTCCTTACTTCTTGGCTTCCCTTGTGCTGCATAAGCCATTGGAACTGATGTGGATCTTCGTTGTTCAATGGCTGCTTGAGTGAAAATTCGTTGTTCTTCTCGTAGTAGATCATTGAGACATATATCCAAGGAGGGAACAGGATCTCGATTCATAAGATTGGATCTGGTACCCTCAAATTCAGATCTCAATTTCATAAGAAATTGATCCCTTTTTGCAATTTCATGAACAGATTGAACAGCATCAAGACCTTCTAATGGTAAGGTGGCATAGATTATATCAGTGTATTCGGCCCAAAGGTTCATAAAGCTAGAGTAAAATTCAGAAATAGAGAGATTATCCTGATGAATCATGGATAATTCATGTTCAAGCTGGAATCTACGAGCTGCGTTTTGTTGGCTATAGATTCTCTTTAGGTAATTCCACATCTCGGCAGCCGTCTTGGAGGGTCGGAGATTCAAAACAATGTTAGGTTCTACAGATCCCAGAATCCATGCCATGATTTGTGCATCCGTGACCTCCCACTTGGCATATTCATCCGTACCTTGCTTAGGAACAGGTTTGCTACCATCAACATGACCCCATAAATTTCTTCCTTTGACATATATCCTGAAGTGAAATGCCCAAGCTGAGTAGTTTTTGCCATTAAAACGAATCAATGACTCCTTGTCTGAAGACATGAGGATACGAACGAACTAGGAGGAAAGAACTGGACTTTGACTATGTAAAGAGGTTGCTAGAGAACTAGGAACAGAAGGCTGGAAAAAATCTGAACTATGACTATGTAGAGATCAAGGGCTCTGATACCATGTTAAACACAGAGAATTTTGAGAAATGGAACTTGTATCTTCTCATTGTGAAATTAGGCCTATATTTATAGGCTTAGTACAAGACGAATCTAGACAACTGTTACAATGAACCTAGACTAGTTTTACAATAAGAAAATCCCTAATTTATGCTAATTGACTAATTGATAGGCTACAGATATACATTAACATATTTAATTGGCTATCTAACTAGGAAAGTACATAAAATACATTAATTGTATTAACAAATAAGTTAACTAAATTAAGGGGATTGATTGACAGCTAAATCAAGGGGATTGATTGATAGCTAAATCAAGGGGATTGATTGATAGCTAGATTAGGGGGATTGATTGAGAATTGAATCTTCTGACAACAGTTGCATTTTATAGCCGTTGATTCTGTACGCCTTTTTTTCTGTTCGTCAGGCAAACATGGAGTCTATAATGAGAAATAGGGAGCTTACTGAAACAAGGATGATGCAAGTAAGTTAATCTACTACTTCATATTTTGCCATACTTGTAGTCGGCATACAATAGCAGCTATTCTGCTACTGTGTATAACACTTATGTTGGCTACAAACATTCTTGTTTAAGGCCTTAAGGGAAGAGTTGGCTGCTGCAGAACGAAGAGCTGAAGATGAGCATGCTGCACATAGTGCCACAAAGATGGTTTGTATCAACATACTGATATGTTGCTTCCTTCTCATTCTGCTTTGTGATTGAGTACAGTGCTGTGGGGATTGGAGTGCCATCCTTTTGAAATGTGCTTAATTTTTTGTCTCGATGAACAGGCTGCTATGGAAAGGGAAGTAGAACTGGAACATCGGGCTATTGAGGCATCAACAGCATTAGCTAGAATTCAGGTATTGAATAGTGTTTGTCTTCTTTTCTTTCATGTTCTTAAATCAAAATATTGGTGTTACCATAACTATTTTTCTGTAATTGTATTCACTTTTCGGATGTCGAATAGTTGAAACTGTGTGATGCTGATTTACGTTAATCCTGTAAGAGAATATAAGTAACCTATTCTGGTAGAAAATTGATTTTGCAATGGAAAAGAGAAGAGTCATTTTGTTTTCTTAAAATAGGTTGGCACAAATTCCTGATTTGTAATATGTGTGTGTGTACACATACACATGTACTGGATTAGTACTTCTTGTATCTAGCTCGTTCTTCCTTCTATGCTGACATCTAGTAGTTAGGTTGATAGTCAGACATATTGGAATAACCTTCAGTACTTGACATTTTCCTTACTTCAGAGGACCGCGGATGAAAGGGCCACAAAAGCAGCTGAGCTTGAGCAGAAGGTGGCACTGCTTGAGGTATTAATAATGTGACTGATATGATATGCATGTACATTTGTTTTCCAGGTAAAATGAAAACATTTATAATTGTTGATCAGGTTGAATGTTCATCCCTAAATCAAGAACTACAAGATATGGAAGCTCGTACTCGCCGTGGACAAAAGAAGTCTCCAGAAGAGGCAAATCAAGTCATTCAGGTTTAAAAATTTTAGATACACATCCAGCATTCATGGAATGTAATAGATATGCATTCATGGTTCATGATATGCCCTGCTTTCTGGCATGTCATTGGGCTCCTATGGTTTATATCACTGGATGAAGAATAAAAAGAACGAAAGAAGAAGGAACAGTTCTGTGTTCACCACATCTATCTATCTTTTTAATATGTATCATATGCAATTGAAAATATTATAGATTCAGATGTTAAGATGCCATTTATGAATACAACAATTATTGGCATCTTCTCCTTGGCTGACGCACCTTGCCTTTTGAACTTTTCTAGTACAACAGTTTTCCATCTACTCCTTGGAACATGTACTCTGCAACTTGGACTTCAATTTTTTGTAGTCCCAAGAAATTTCCATTTATCATTTTTTTTTTTGGTCTCCAAACTTCAATTAAGCAGTTATGCACATTTCACATCAGAAAGCAAAGCAAGAACTATGGATTTTCTTCTGCATGTTCTGTATTTTTCTTTAATTTTCTTCTTCTGTTGCTTCTGGATATCTCAAGTTAAATCATGTACTGGATTTTCCATTTTTGTTAGTTACATGATAAGATTGTAGGCTTATTCCAACAGTTTCATTGTTAATAACATTGAATAATTTTTCATTTCTTCCTATGAAGATACAAGCATGGCAAGAAGAGGTGGAGCGTGCACGCCAAGGTCAAAGAGATGCTGAGAGCAAGCTTTCCTCTGTGGAGGCAAGATATTTTTCCACTCTAATTTTCTAGAATTAATTGAAAGTAGGCTCATTTGCTTACATATTGGAAGAATGACATTGGATGGAGAGTGCAAGGAAATGTAATCCCGTGATGTCTTATCCCACCCAGGGTTTGGATATTGGTTTACCCAGCATTTAAGTCACGGCTAGCGTATCTGCTGTTTAATGGAATATTATGTTCATGTTACCAAGTTGATGGAGATTTACTGTTACTAACCTATCTCTGAACTCCTCTCTGCCACTGTTACAGTGCTGTCAACTCCAGATATAACCGTTGGACTCGCTGGTAACTACTCAATATCCACCATACATAACTCAGAATCATACAGTTTGGTTCTTCCCATCTTTAGCTCTCCGCTTTACTGGAGCAAACCCTATCAGAAACTGTCCACATTAATACCACAGTAAAGCAACCAGCACCCCACATGAATTCTGCCGTTACTTAATCTCGGTATTAACTCAAACCAATCACTCAACTGTCTTGAAATCATCTCTATGCGCAAAAGTACCTGGCTCAAGAATAATGAGATTATGAGAAGATTCACCACAAAAGAGAATTCAAGTCACTACTGTAAAATAAGGAGAAACAAAATAAAAATGAAGTTCATTAGACTAAAGACTAGAATTGTTTCCTGTATGTAAACAATGGGGTTTATGACATGGTTTAATCCAGTTTCTCTTGATCCCTTGATAAGCGTATCAACCCGAGATATCCACCGCCCCTGTTCGCTGAGATACCCCAGACTGGGGATTTGAATTGATTTTTATATCACAAGACAACAGTGAATCAGTACATGTGTATTACCTTCTGATCATTCTGCAAATTGAATGACTCATAAGTGTTGTTTTAAATATTTTCATTTTGTCAATCAGTCACTATGCTGTAATTTGTTTCCCAAAATCAATATCAAAGCTTTTCTTACTGTGTCTTGCAGGCTGAGGTACAAAAGATGAGAGTTGAAATGGCTGCCATGAAGAGGGATGCTGAGCATTACTCACGTCAGGTGACTAATCTCGTTGTTGTTCTCCCAGCACAAAATAGGATGAGGACTCTTGAAATATATCTTAAAAGATGTACAATAATTGCCTTTGAGTCCTGCAAATTTGTAAAATTTTTGAAATACACAATGTGCAACTCCCAAGTTGAAGATGGAAAAGACAATTATTTTGAAGCAAAATCTTTGAACTCCTACAAGTTACTGTCTGTGATTTTTTTTTTTTTTTTTTTTTTGGGGGTGAATCTTTGAGTTAGATGTCACCATTTATGGAAAAATTTGTTCCGAGTTTTCCTTTTGTTACATAGGTATGGGCATTAATGTTTCTAAATCTTTTCATTCATTTTGATGCTGGAAACCACTAATTTCAGTTGATTTGTTTGATATGTTTATATGGGAAGATGGTTTATGACATGGAACTCTTCCAAACCGGACCTTATAAGTGATTATAATGTGCTGCAGTTTACATCAAAATTTGGCAATATTTTGCTCTATTTTCAGTGCAAATCAGTTGATAAGCCGTTGGTTACAATCATGATGTAATGAACGTTTTTCATGTTTACCTTTTAATAACTGTTAATGCCATATTGAATCTCCTCGGGATAGTTGGCACTGCATGATTTGACTGCACCGGGAAAAGATATGAATACAATAGTTAAATGACTTTGTTATAGCTTCAGGACATGTTTTTCACAACTGTATGTTGATTAAATGTAGTCAAGATGTGATACCTTCCTTCGAGAGTTTGGAAAGCGAGTGAGGTCTAAACTACTAGGGAATCGGCTTAGTTTGGACTGTGTTCAAAATATTGGGTCACGTGGTTTGCTGCTTTTGTCATTTCCTGCTTTAATTGCCTACCTAAACACTATGGAACCCATTGTAGCAATTTCATGAGTGAAAGGATCAGTGCTCTGATATTTGTTGCATTTTTAGGGGAGACTGCAAAGGCAATTGCTCTCTGACTATTTTCTTCAACTTCATCCTCATTAATTCTTGCTAATCACGTATTCTTGTGATACACTTGTACTTTCTAATGACTCATTAAATTTTATGGTTGTCTTTCAACAGGAACATATGGAGCTCGAAAAACGGTATCGTGAATTAACTGACTTATTGGTACTGGGGCTTATTCATGCATCTGTTATATGCTTAACTTTTCTGAAACATGATTTCGTTTCTCACCTCTAATGTTTATTAAATCAGTACTACAAGCAAACACAATTGGAAACCATGGCCAGTGAAAAAGCTGCAGCCGAATTTCAGTTGGAGAAGGAGTTGAAACGTATTCAGGAAGCACAGGTCCATGTATGGGCTGTCTGTTTCCTACCTTTTCTTTTTGGCATCTTCTCTTCCTTACCATCAACACAGCATTTTCTTTTTGCTATTTAATGATATGTCCTCGAATTATTATCTTTGGCATATGAGTTCACTATCCTATGCAGGTGGATGCAGAAAAGAATAGAGCTTCTCGTCGAGCATCATCCTCTTGGGAGGAAGACGCAGAAATGAAAACACTCGAGTATGTTTGTTTTAACTCTTAGAGAATCTAAGTTGAGGATGTATGATTATGTTTGATGAAGATTCTTAATTCGTCTTGGGAAGCATGGCGTATTTTTTTTTTTTTTTTTTTTTAAAAAAAACTGAACTTCACTTTGTTTTATAGTCCAGTGATCATATTGCTCTTAGATAATAAGTTGTGTCTGTCCTTACTCCTCAGCAGAAAAGTAAAAGTACGGGATAAAGTACAGCTAAACTAGTTTTAGTTGTATAACTGGTCATCTTAAGAAGCAAGCACGGCAACTTATTATTGCATAATATTCGTTTGAGTTCCTGTGTAATTTAATTCATTGATTTGTAAACTCTGTTTCTTTCCCCGTATGAATTACTTATGAATCTGATAAATTAACATTTTAGGACTCTCCCCTTGCATCACCGCCACATGGTTGGGGCAAGCATGCAGGTTAAGTTACTCTGTTTTTCTTCCTTCATTCTTGGTCGTTTTTGGCTTATCTTCTGAATTTTGGCTTTCCTTCCCTATTATAGCTTCAAAAGGCAGCAAAGCTTTTAGATTCTGGAGCTGTCAGGGCCATAAGGTTTCTATGGCGGTATCCAATTGCTCGAGTTATCCTACTTTTCTATCTGGTTAGAATTTTTATATTATCAATCAAATCCTGATCTAATGACTTCTGTTATCGTATAGGAAGCCTTTTTCATACTTAGTTGTACTTCAATGCAGGTATTTGTACATCTTTTCTTGATGTTTGTTTTGCATCGCCTTCAGGTATGCGTTCCCAGCCATCTGTTGAACATTATATGCTAGGCTCGTGAAATAGGTATTATTGAAGTCTCCCACTGGCTGTTTACAGTGTGTGCGTACCATGAATTACTAATGAAGTGTAGCTTACTGTTATGGAAATGTATGCTGGGCTTAATATTTGCTATTCACTTTATGTTTGACAACGCTAGGTTAAAGTACTTATCCAAAAGAAATGCTAAGTTAACCCCATCTTGGTGGTATCGTCTACATGTTTATAGCTTCCTCATCTCTTGCTGGATTAAATCATTTGATAGAGATGATTGAATGCCAAGTCTTCTTCCTTTCGATGGTAAATCTTATTCGATATGTCCACTGTGCAACAAGCAGGAACAAGCTGATACATATGCATCTAGAGAAGTTGCAGAGTCCATGGGGCTGGGGCTTGCCAACCGAACACTACCATGACCTTCTCTGCAGCAAGATAGATTGAATCTTTAATACAAGGTTGCTTCTGGATGTGTATTTTGCTCTTCAACATGCGTGTAGGTTTATCAAGTGCATGCATTTTATGAAGATGAAAGTTTGGTGATTCGGCTGACAGGTTTTGCTTTTAACCTTGATTGTTTGTTGTTCACCGTTGATGCTACCAGTAAAGCATTCTGTTCATTTAATGGATCAAATACAAGTGTCTGAACCATCAGTAAGTTTTTTACTTTGGATTTGACTAAGCTAACTAGATGTATATGCTGGACTTCATACTGAACAAAATTGTGACCTTTCTGCAAAGAAAGGTTTCCTGCAAGTGCAAATTGGTTGGAGAACAAACTTAACATGATATTCCTTGACTCAAGTGTATTATTATAAAGAGTCTGCATTTTGCAAAGCACTCTACATACTGCATTTAGCATGTAAATGGATAGGTAGCGAGATGAATAATGTGATTTACATATGATTGCTAAATTTTGGTTACTGAAGTTCTGATTTTATTTATTTTTCTAAATGCCAATTTTAAGATTGTTAAGTTCACTTCTCCTAGTTGCTACACTAATTTGATGAACGATTTGTATCCCTGGTTAAGAAACCACCAGAATCCATTGGAATCCATTACGTTAGTGAATAATTATATATAGCTACAGATTCAATGTAAGTGCTTCTAAATGATTTCAATTGGGACTCATACTCTCTCTCTCTCTCTCTCTCTCTCTCTCAATATTATTTCGTGCGTACTGCTACGGCCAAAATTGTTCTTTTGTTTTTTTTTTTTTTCGGTCAAAAGAATCAAAATCCAAGCGTAAGCATTTCTTATAATGAGCAGTAATACTGTAGTGAGTTGATTGTACTGTCAGAAGAAGCAAGCAAAATCGAGACAAGTGGTTTTAAGTCAATGTGCGGTGTTGTACCAATAAGTGTTTACTTACTGGCGTCGTGGTTGTTATTGTCAATTCACAGTTTGTTTCAATTCGGCTCTTTTAGGGTTAATTCCAAAAACTACTCTTAACATTTTATCAAAGTTGCAATTTATCTAATCTTTTAAATTTTTTTTTCACTTTATTTCTCATGTTAGTCCACATCATCAATTTAATATTTAAAATATTGTGAATTGACAAAAATATCATGTTCTAAATTATTTTTCAAGTTACAAATTCTTTTTCACTTTTATCTTTGCAACTTTATAGTTGAAAAAGAAAGAAATTGTCCAAAAGCTTTTAAAAACTAATTGCCCCTAAATTTATATGATAGACCGTAAATTCTTATCACACACTATAAGCTTGTCAAAAACTTGTGTTTGATAAATACTAGAAGAATTTTGAATGTCCAATTATTTAACAACTTGTCCTCAAAAAATACAAGTAGTAAAGTGAAAAATAGATTTTTTCTTTATATTTTTTAGATAAAGGGTCTTGATATTTTTAGCGTAAGGATCTTAACTTTTATGGCTAGTTGTAGAAATTTTGGACAAAAAAGGAAAAGAAAAAAACTTTAAAAAAATGTGTTGTTGAGGAGTTTAGAAAAATATGAATTTTAATATATATATATATATATATATATATATATTCATTTTATAGTCATTGATAGAAAGTATTGATAATTTGAAAAAAATTATTAAAGAGGTGGCATTTTCATCAATTCACAATATTTTAAATGTTAAGTTGGTGAGTTGGATTGAGATTGGGGATAAAGTAAGAGAAATTAAAGGTTAGAGAATAAAGTGTAAGTTTGACTAAACGTTAGGAGGAATTTTTTGATATTAGCCCACTCTTTTATATATTATAGTCTTAAATTTGGGCTTCGGTTACAAAAATTGTTTAAATATAGGGAAAAATTCTCAAATAACTCTTCGATTTTATAGCAGCAGACGCCAGTTGCACATTAAGCTAAGTGAAAGACCAACACGTACTCTATCAAAAAAATACAAATAAAATGTAGCCTTTAATTGATGGATTTATACTAATAGAAATTGGGGGAAAAAAAAACTATTGGCTAGCATATTTATTATACACACTTTCCAATTAACTTTTTAAATATTCAAAATCTTATATGTATCATGTCTCATAAATTTAATATTTCAAAAATATACAATCTAAAGCTTCCGAACATAGTTCAACGATCAGTAGAAAGCAAAACATTCGTTGCTCCCAAATGAAGCAGCAGGCAACCGCCGCCGGGAGAATTTTTTTTTTTTTTTTTATTAAACCTAATCTGTCACATGGGAAGGGGAATTTGGTGTTGGTGAGATTCGAACACCGACCTCTAAGGCGGAGTCATATAACTCTAATTACTCGACCCTCTATTCGTTTCTAGGAGAAGGTTATGGTGCGAAGTATTACAAAATTTCCTTTTCTCTCCCTTGTCAGCAGCTCGTGTAGATATCCCATTTACATTGAAAACTACGAAAAATTTGACAATACTTTTCATCTATAAGGACACTTATCGTCATCTTTAACTTTCCCATATGAACCGATGTCCAGACAAAGCACTAGCAGGAAATCAAGACAGTCCATTCTCACTTGGAGATGAAGTAATGGAATGTGCACTGCTCGATCATCTTTTTAAGGTACCACGTTAGCACAGAAATTTGAACAAGAAAAACCTAGGACTGATTGACGTGTTAGCTTTTACCCTTTATTTTTAAACAGAGGAATAGTGATGTGTATGTTACTCACTTTTCTTAGTTCACTTTTCATTTTTGGCAATGACTTTCCGGTTCCTACACAAAGAAAATTCCTAGTATGTATTTACATGCAATACCTGTACATTATTTGTAACAAATTTAAAGTGTATTTTTTTATTGTGGTATGAGTTGTACTCTTTTTTTTTTTTAAATCAATAATCATTACGATATATAACTATGTCAATAAAGTTTGTCACATACAATTTAAGATGAAATTCCTAATATAACTAATACTAACACACACTTCCTAACGCACCCTAAGCGCATGTACACCACCTTTTTTTTTTTCCTTAGATCATTAAGTCCGGTCCCCGAACATTGGTAGCGAACAACGCCTTATTTTTTTTTATTCTGGAAAAGAAAGAAAAATCCTACAACATGCTAAAGCCCTTTTCTTTTTCAAGACTTGGAAAACCTGTTTGTAAAGCAAAAACATATTTTGTGGATGATATTTTCCACAAGAATCTTTTTGCAATAAGATATCATGCGATATTGGTCTCTTTTATAAAAGTAGTCTAAAGGACTACTATTTGAGTGAGTTTAATGGCAGAAAAAGTCTCTTGTCTAGATCAAGTAAATTAAAAAATTAACCGTCAAGAAGAATTGCGCAACAGCATGAATACTGTTCTGTATATATTCGCCTTTTTGTACATTGTATGAAATATGGTATAACTAAAACAAATCCTTGTTAGAATGGATTCTCGGCAATCCTCTTTGTTAAAGATAATTGAATGAAACAAAATTAAGGTTAAAGATCTTTTATTTGAATTTGTGCAGTCAACATTGAAATTCAAGATAACTTTCAAAATGTGTATACCACTACAAATAACATGTACATATATTAATTACAACTACTATTGCTAAGATAAGAAATTGGTGAGACCTTCTTCCATGTTTGCTTCTTAGGCAAGCAAATCCTGCACTTTTTCCCTAACTATATATATATATATATATATATATATATATATATATATATATATATACTGCTAAAAAAAAAACTATGTATATACACTGGAATACTACAGCTCAAGTTAAGTCGCAACAGCAGTAATAATCAGAACCTGTAATTCAATTTCTCAAAGTCTGCCTCCACAACACTCTAACACCTCAAAATCTGCATTTTCTTGGTGGCAATACAACAAAAAATGGATGATCATTCGCACTCTCACTCTCAACCAGTTCAAGTTCAAATCCATCTTCCACAGAAAGTAGAGGAGATCATCAACAGAATCTGCACAGAAAAGCACCATGACCCGCCTGACGCTTTTACCCGTCAAAGGCTTGCAGACGTGGGTGAAGAAGTTGCTCTTGGCATTGTCAGGAGAATTTACAATACTCCCAACCCCATTAGAAATTTGAAGTCCTACATTCTTTATTTGGTCAATAAGTCAACTGGTCCATCTCCATCTTTATCTCCTCTTAAACGTCCTTCACCTTCGTCGCCTTGTGCTTCCCCTGTCTCTGCCTCTCCCGCCAAAAAAAGTAGCTTTCTTTACCTTTTCTCTATGGTTTGGGATTTTGTTGGTTTCTGTTATATTGCATGTTTGATTTTAGTTGCTGATAATCATTTCTGCTGCTTAATTTAGCTTTCGTTGTATTCTTTTGAATCTTCCTCTTCCAACTCAAGAAAAGGAAAAGAAGTATATAACAGAAGCAATAAAGAAAAGAAGTTTTGGTTGGAAAGGTAAAAATATGGTCTAGGCTTCAGTTGGACTTGTTCCACCTTCACTTGCCAAATGGGCTTGGCTATCTGATGAGGGCATTCTTTTATATTTGTGTCTATTATCCATCTATTATCTATTTATTATCGATTATACATTCACGAGGACTATTTGTATACAATTATACTTTATTACAAACATTAAAGGATGTCGGTGTAATTTACTCTCTATTGATAATTCTTCTTACATCAAAGCAAAGAGGGTTCTGCTAGAGACAAATGGTAAGCTGTGTCCAGCAAGCAAAAATATACCAGCTTTAGAGAAATGCACTTCAAAATTTCCTCATTAAAATTAGGTAATGCGAAGTTAATTTTAACCGTTGCACCTTGTTAATAAATAAGCCTTCATTATGTTAAGCAGCAAAAATCTTTAAGCGTTGCGTGTTCGTTGATGTCATTTGATTTGAATATTTTTACTTTTTCATATTTAAATTTGGAAGTATTTGGTACCCATACCTTATGCTATGCAGGTCTCACCATCCCCCGTTATTTCCCCAGTTCAAGTGCTAAAACAGATGAAAGTGTGAAGAGTTCCGGGAATCCTATCTCAATCGAATCACAAGATTGTTCTGCTCCAATTAGCAAAGACATGCTTGACATGGAAAGACTTACTTCAGAACTTCTTTCTCAGTCTGAGAGACCTGAAGATTTCTATCTAGTTGCTACGCCGCCGCCCACTGAGCTCCGGGAGAACTTAAATGAGAAAAATTTGCCCAACATGGGATTCAATGTTATCGGGGACATAACAGAGGAGACTGCAACCGGTCATGCTGAAAAAAAGAACCGGTTAAGCAGATGTGCAAGTCTTTCCCTTACTGAGATGGCGCAAATGTGCAATGATATTGATGATGAGGAGGAGGTTCAGTCAGCAATTGATCCTGCATTGGTGACAGTATATGGGTATAGAGTGAAGGAAGAAGTGGCACCAACCCTTAGAGCCATCTTTGCAGAACATGGTGACATTGCTGGAGACTGCACTTTTGAAAATCCCAAAGCTCGTGCACCCTTTCTTGAGATCGTCTGTGACATCTACCAAAAGTTAGATAAGACAACATTTGGCAAAATTACAACTGCTAAGCTCAAAGGAATGCTTGATCTGATTGGCGATCTGGAGCGCAATAAGCTGAATGTCGGGTGGCTCCATCAGAAGCTGCTTGCAATTTCTCAAGCAAAATGCCAACTCAGGGACTATTGTGGCCTGAGAGAAGAAAGGACTAGGAATTTGGAGTTGATTGAGAGACAGGAGAAAGAATTAGAGAAAGCAAAAGAAAACCTGGAAGCAACAAAGGCCAAGGTTAAAGAGATCGATGAAAAAATTATGGACACAAAAGAGAAAGTAACTCAATTATTCAAAACTGAAAAATCGCTGGCGCATGGACTGCTATAGTAAATCTCCCCATTCTGTTAGCAGCAAATGACAGACTTATACCACAGAAGCATTTAGCAGCAAATTACATCTCATTATCGGTAGTACATATTTCTTTTCTGAGCAATGTTTGAGACTATTGAGGCTGAATGTTAGATGCAGCTGAGAAAGATAAAATAAAACTAATAGTCTTTGTTACCAAATGAAGTTCAGCAATATACCAAATGAAGTTCAGCAATAACTTCTTCCTCGGGAAGCACATTTTGCTGTTGTTCTGGTTTTGTGTTTCATTATTATTATTATTATTATCATCATTATTTTGTTGTGAAAAAGGGGCTTTTATGATCATACAATCTCTTCATTAAAGGATTTTGCAGTGTCCCTTTAATAGTCATTGTCGGGTTAGCCAGCCTTTCACTTGTTTACATTCCAGGTTTCTAATCTTGGGCATTGGTTGAATGGAAGCCTTCATAAAATTATAAAAAATAGCTAATATGCAATTTAATGCAAAGTAATAGCTGAGATCGTATTGACTGCTTAAAGTGCCATGCCATGTAGCATCTGATGGACCAATACTATTCTGGTCATCGTGCCTAAGTGCATTTTGAGTTATTATCAGTCCAATTATAATTAAATTTAAAGAAAAAATCCTACGAGTGTCTACATGAAATATTGTATTCTATTGACCAGTGTTGTCTTATTTCTGTCTGCAAGCTTTTCATTTGTCTGAATGCGCCTACACAAACTTGAAAAGGACTAAATCATAGTTGTATTTGCAAGCAAATAAAAAGGCAAAGTTAAAAGTTATACAAAATCAAACACTATTAACGTAAAAGCCAACAAAGTAAAACAAATGGATCTACTTTCATGATATTGTAGAAGGAAAAGTTTCCTAACTTCATATCAACAAAAGAAATAAAGTGGAGTGAAAGTACCTCATCAGTAATAAGTTTTTCCACTTCTTCATGTGGCAATGATTGGAACATTCTTGGCTACTTTACGTTTTGAGATCTTAATTTTTGTAGTATTTTTTTTATTAATTCTACAAACTAACCCAAAATGCTACATGTGAAGTGTTTAAAAAAAAACAAATTTTACATACAAAAAAACTGTGAGATTTATTTTCAGTTGTACCTTCAAAAATCATGATTTTTTTTAATTAAGAATAAGATTATAATTGCTTTAAAGAAAATTCGAAATGAAGATATTCAACTAACAAGTGAGTTGGGTTAGTGTTGCCATATTTACAAGCTATTTCCAACTAAATGATTGCCATAAATAAAAACTCCTAATCACAAGGAACGAATCTTAGTCAGAAAATTTTCTAAAAAGGAATCTGGATGATTATTGTCATGGTTAGCCTTGATTCCTTCCCCCAACCCCCCCCCCCCCCCAAAAAAAAAGAAAAGAAAAAGATAGAATGAGACATAAGGGGAAAAAATTAGCAGTTGAAAATAAATTTTGGACAAAGTTGAAACTTGAAACAAAATTTTGAATATTTTTTTCTTCTTTAGGAGGAAAAAAGATATTTTGATGATGGTAGGATTCTCCTGATGATAGATCCCAAAATTTTTCCATCCAAAATCTGTAAAATCAGTTGCCACTTTAGCCCTTATTCTAACTCTTAACGACTGCTTCAGTCGCCCTTAAAATAAATTTCAAGAAAATGGAGTTCCAAATATCCCTCCTTTATCTTTCTCATTTCTAACAAGCTAAAACGAGTAGAAATGGACAATTGGATTCCATATTTAGATGCATTGCAATTTCTACATGTATGAAGTTGTTTGGCAATGGAAAAAGGTACCAGTCATGAGGACAAACTGGCAACTGATGCTTGACTGGGGACTACCACCTAGGATCTTCTCCAACTGATGGTTCCAAATCTTTTGTAAACAATCTGTGTAGATTAGTCACATTGTTGTGCAGAGACTTTTGAACAGCATAGTGGACAAGCCAACTTCCAACAAATATTAATATAACGGATCCTTTTTGCTCAAAAAAAAAAAAAAAAAAAAGGCTGCTAATCTACACTTGAGTTTTGTAAGAAAAGACCTTGTGTAATCCATGCACAAGAATTACACACGTCACAATTGCGATCCTTGAGATCATGTAAAAGAACAATAATTTAAACTCATTTCTCATTGTTGGCACGCTTTGCTTATCTTAATGAATTACAAATGGACAAAATATGCAATTCTCTCTAGCTTTTGTTGTAAGTCTAAACTTGAGTATGTGAATAACTTGCTGGTTGTTTATCCACGGTTTCCATGACTCACCATCCATCTGCACATAAGCTTCTTTCCCTTCTCCTTCTCTGAGCTAAAAACGAATTGTTGGAAGCCAATAAAAAGCATTAGAACTTAACCCTATTTACTATAAAATTGACCACCCAAGTATTAGACAAGTATTTGTCTCTGCAAACTTAACCCAATTTACTATACATATGCAATGTGCTTGGCAGAAATCTGTTTAACAATAACCATTGAAGTATGCCATCCATGTTTCGAACCAAGAATTTCGAGTAAACTATCATAAGCATGAGTTTAAATGAGACCTCTTTGAAATGTAACGACTGAGTAGGGAAAAAATCATATTAGAATATGGTCATATGGCTTTTTTGACGGTTAATTATGATAGGTTCAAATCAAATACTATGAATTCATATTTCAGAGTTCTCAAATGAACTTATACTTCGGGTGCAAGAACAAGCTACAACACTAAAACTAAGCTGCAACCCCCCCAAAAAAAAGTTCGAAATAGAAGGCTATTAAGAAGAATGTTTTGCAAAGTTGTTCCAACAATTGCATAGCAACTCGTTGAATTTGAGCTTGAGTTTAATTATACGGCTTGATTACTCTAATTTAGTAGTCAATTTAACATATCACTACATTAGGACTGTATTCCTCTAATAATCTCTACTCTTAACGAAGCTAAGGTATGATCATGTTTTGAACTGTACATAATTTCCCATGGTTTGCAACTATTTAACCATCTTATGTTATGAATTCTAGTTTATTATCCAAGAAAAAAAAAAGAGAAAAAAAAAAGAAGAAATTTGATGGTAATTATGGTGAAGTTCCCATGAATTTTGATAATACAATTAATAAGTGTAAAACGCATGAAAGACGAACGCACACTTTATCCAAGAAAATGCGAATAAGACGTAACCTTTAATTGATGGATTTATACGATTAGGGAGAAAAAAAGCCCGGTAGCCCTCTTCTCTTTGTATTGAATAAAACAAGATTTTAATTAACTTTATTTGAGTATTCAACATTTTATGTATATCACATCGCAAATCATTTCAAAAATATTCAACGTTCAACTGTCGGTAGGAGCAAAACAATATTCTTTTCTTCCAGATGAAGCAGGAATCATCAGCCCCCCGTAGAAAGGAGATAATTTTGGAGCGAAGTAAGAATTAAAAAGAAAAGAATTCTTCGCCGTCGTCTCATTTTTGGGACTCAGAGAAGCCTTGTCCCCCCGCCCCCCGCGGGACTCCGGTTTCTTTTTTCTCTTCTTCTTTCTTCCGCAGCTAACATAAATATCGCATTTGCATCGGAAACTAGTGGGTCAAACCCACCAGTTTGGCCGGACCACATTGACCCTTTTTTTTTTTTTGGACATCAAACGACTTCGTTTCTCTTAGGATTTCCAGCCAAAAACTTGCGCTGCCACCCCTCTCAGCTTCTTCCTCCTTTCCGGCGAGCATTCCCGGCTATGGCTTATTTGGCCCTTATCTGGCTAGATCTAGCCGGTAATCTTCTCCATTTCAGGAAGGTTTCGGATTTGGCCAACTTTTGACCAGTCCTAGCCAAATCTCGATCATATAGGTCACTGTATGCTCCGGATTTGGCCAACATCCGGCCAAATGTAGTTGGTTGCGACCAGATATCGCCGGGCCTACATCGCGTGGGGTCGCCGGGCTAAGAGACAAGATTTGCTGGTCGCGTCCGACTGCTTCAACGCCGGAACTGGGATGGCCGAAGAATGGTAATTGTTTCACTCCGGCCGCGGTCAGAACTTTTCTGGGACTCGTGCGGCGGGACGTGACCTGCCAATTATTCTGGCGGCCTCTTTGCTTGCTTTGCTGGTGGCCTTTCTGGTTATTATGCCTAATCCTTCTGTTTGATTGTACTTCCGGAGCAATTTCTGGCGGTTAACCCACCCTCTTTTTTTTTCCAAAAAAAATTGTGAACAGTATCCGAAATTTAAAAAAATCAGAAAATAAAATTTTCAATTATGAACAATAGCTGATGTAGACACTAAATTTTGACATACCTCTTGTCAAAATGTGTGTTACTTCATTTCGGATGTATTTTATTTTCGGGGGGTCGATTACAATTTTTATGTATCTTATGACTAATTCGTCACATTAGGGGCAAAATGATAATTTCATCATGTAAATATTAGTTTATTTTATTTTATTTCCTAAATACATAATTTTACTATTTTTATCATTATTTATAATTTTAATGAATTTTTAGAGTCATTTATTAGTTATTTAAATTTTTAATATTTTTTAACTTAATAGCACGTTTTCTAATACACCTTTATTAAAAAAAAATTTTGTGTAAAATATTTTATATGTACATTTAATATTTATAAATTTTTATGTAAAAAAATTTAATAATTAAAAAAAATTTAGTGAAACTACGTCGTTTTGACGTAGTTTCACTCAAAACTACGTCGTTTTGTTAGTTTTATTTTATAATTTGATTTTTATTATTATTGAATTTCCTTTTCCAGTAATGCTAAATTTTAGTTTTAGTTTTATTTTATTTTATTTTATTTAAAAAAAAGAAAAAAAGAAAAAGGAGTCAAACAGCAGCAACGTTAGTTGCTGCTGTTTGCTTTCTGCCATGGCTGATAGCAGCCATGCTTCCTCCCATCATCAAAACTAACTCCCCCCTCTAATCACATCATTTCTCTCACTCCTTGCATTCCATTACCAGATTTGTAGGGATTGGATTGGATTTTTTTTCTTCCCTCAACACTCAAACTCACATTCATCAGTCCACAAAAAAACAGGCACACTCACTTCACCTGAAAACCTGCACTTATTTTTCCTCACTTCTCTCGGCTCTCTCAAAACATACACACCAGCTTCATCATCAGCACATACAAGCACATTTCACACACATACGACCCTTCCCGCTTCACCTGATCAGGCACACACATCCCAGTTCCAGCACACACATGCCCAAAACCACCATAACCACTGCCATTTGTAGCCCAAACCATCTTCACAACACTGCACAAACACACCTCACACACACTGCACAAACACATCACACACACGGCACACAAACATACACATCCTTGCAAACACACATACACACCCCTGCAAACACACGCACGCACACTCTAGCATCACAAATATGTAGACCACACACAATCAACAACAGGTGCACCACCATTCATTGCCAACAAACCATTACCATGATCTTCTGGCTCTTCAAAGAATGACCACAGAATCTTCTGGCTCTTCAAAGAATGACCACATAAATTCTCTAATATTCTTCACATCATTATAGAACCGGGATGGCCTAATCGATCATGCCAAATAATAAAATTATCATGATCAGTAAACTTTTGGTTTATAGTTGTATATATTTCAGTTGTGTTAATATATGTATAATACAACCCAAAGGAATAAGAAGGTAATTTTTCTAATACAATTTTCTTTCCAGAACTAGTACTTGTAAGATACAAGTATTCATTATTACCTTCATTCATAGTCTTAATATGATACCCATTTCAGCGAATATCTTTAAAACTTAACAAGTTTCTTTGAGACTTTGGAGAAAATAATGCATCATCAATGCAAAATTTTGTTCCTTTTGGTAAAATTATTGTTGCTCTTCCGGAGCCTTCAATTAACTTTGTAGTACCAGATATAATACTAACATAAGGTTTTTCTATTATTAAACAAGAAAAATATTTCTTGTCTTTAAATATGGAGTGTGTTGTTGCACTGTCTGCTAGACATAATTCTTTGTCATTGATTTTTGAAACGTCCATTTTCTTCAAAGAAAACAAAAATTCCAAATGAGATGCCTTATTTATTTATTTAGTTGTTTATTTTAAGTTCAATATTTATGGAATATAAGGATCATAAAAACAAGCATTGATAATAAATATTTTTATTTGAAAACAACAAATAAAAATTTATTGCACCAGAGTAGACTATCGTGCCCTAAAAATCGTGAGGAAAGGGTGTACTTGGGTGCTAGTGGGGTCGTTGACTGTCGCGTCCCAGAAAGGACGGTCCTGTTTGATGACCCTTTCGAAAATAAAGGTTTTTGAAAAACCGTGCGTGTGTGAAAAAAATCAAATTTTAATAAAAAAAGTATATTTTAAGAAAAATGGTATTTTAAAAGAAAACAAGGCCGGGACTAAAAGTACGACAGGTTTGGCCAAATAATTTTTGAAAAAGGGTTTTATTTTAGAAAATGGAGTCGCCACTTGGTACTGAGTTAGGGTGTACCAAGTCACCCAAAAAAATTGTTTAACAAAATAAATAAAAAATTTAAAAAAAATCATTTAAAACCCTTTTTCGACTCCGGTCTACGAAAAACGAGAGAAAAAGGTCCGAGAGTCACATTTGAAGAAAGGGAAGGCAAAGGCTTGCACCTAAGGCACCCTTTCAACCTAGCCGAGGCTAGTTGCGAGATTTAATCAAATTTTTCTGAATTAACCCTAAGTTCTATCGCGTTTTGGATGTATCTAAATGAATGCGAATCCTAAATCTAAATGTGAATATCGTGAGGGTCGGTATGTCCCGTCAAGGCTTGGTCGGAATTATCACATTAATTGCGAAACCCGAGTCGAGACCTCGAGGGAGTCACAAGTATCTATGCAAAATGAAATGCAAAAAGAAAAGAAAATAATAATATATAGTAAGTAAAAAAAGAAGGTGGGTATGCAACATAACGGTACAGGGAACTAATATCTCGTGACTGAATGTTTCTACTCACGGAGGGGGGAACAGCCTGTACGCCGCCGCTTCCCACGTGAATAGACGACTATTCCTAGTCGAATCACACAAATGTCCTAAAATCTAAGTGAAATGCAACCTAGATGTCATGCATTTTAAAAACGTGTCAAAATAATAATAATAATAATAATAAAATCATGCCAAATGGAAAGAAAACTAGAAGTGTGTGAAATGTGGAATGCACGCGAATGTACCTAACATTAAAATGCCCTAAGGGTCCAGCGTTGGACTAGCCCGTTCTAAAAATCCCGTTAGTGTTGGACTAGCAGAAAAAGAATGAAGCCACAACTAGCGTTGGACTAGTGTGGTGACGGAATATCATAAAACATGAATTAAAATAGTAAAGCATGAATTAAAAGCAAATTAAACATGTAAAAACATATAAGATCACATAGGAGCATGTAACACATAGACATAATATCTAAATGCAAAATCCTAATGAAAGCGGTAAATCAAATAAGCATGTAAGCACGTAAAAGCAAATAAATCCTAACTATTACACCGGGGGGCTTGATTTACAATTTAAAGGGGGAAATTAAAAATGTCCTATCTATTACACTTTCTATCTAATTACACAATTCTTGCTAAAATATGAGAAAAATAATCTAACTACTACATTGACTATCTAAATACAAAATATTATATTTTTCAAAAAAAAAGAATAATAATAATAATTCAAAATTTAAATAAAATAAATTAACTACATAAATACGCAAAAGTATGTAAAATAAAAAAGTGTACAAATAATTAATAAAAAATAATGCATAACATCCCGTTGGAGCATGTTGGAGCACATAAAGAAGCAATTAAAAGGTAACGAAAATACCTTTTTGAAGATCCGGTACCAATACTAGTCAAAATGAACAAACAAAATCAAGACATCTCGACATATATATATATAATAAAGACTAAATCATATAACTATTGACAAATTGGGTTAAGAATGTAAAGTCTAGCAATTAAAAGACTAAAAATGAATTTCTAAGAGCT
The DNA here is from genome assembly GCA_024721245.1 of Mitragyna speciosa. Taxonomy (NCBI): domain Eukaryota; kingdom Viridiplantae; phylum Streptophyta; class Magnoliopsida; order Gentianales; family Rubiaceae; genus Mitragyna; species Mitragyna speciosa. The sequence goes on along the minus strand of CM045556.1, from coordinate 24,685,613 downwards.
TGAGGGGTCAAAATTAAAAAATTAAAAAAAAAATTTACACAAGTCTAAAGGTAAAGACACAAAAATTAAAGTAAATTGAGAACAAAAAAATAAACTTCAACAAAAATGGGGCAAGTTGCAATTGGGGTGCCTAATTGAAAGAATATAAAAGTTGAGAGTTGAACCATAAATACTTAGATTATGATAATGTAATATAATAAAATGACTAACTAAATCTTAAGCTGAATTAAACTAAATAACTAAATTGACTTAATTAAATAAGCCAAATACTTTAATCAGCTTGGAAACAAATCACATAAGCAAACAATTAAATAATTGATAAAAAGACATAGACTAGGCCAAAAGACAAAAACTAAAACAAAGACCAAAAGAATAGCACGTCCCCAGTACAGTCACGACCGAATAAAGAATAGAAATTTTACAAATCAAATCCCAACTCCTAACGTTCTCTGGTTCGAACACAATGGCCCCCAACACCAATCAATTTGTTTCACACACCAGTAAACTCCAAATCCTTCAAAGACCAAGTCGGCCCCTTTTTAACCGAAACGATCTCAATAATTTCTTCTTTAATCTACTTCCGTATTCCTTCAAGACTCTCAAATCTACTCCCCAAAACTCCACATCGTAATAAGACTACAGAAACGCAATTTCTAGCTCACCCATTCCATAAAATAATCCTAAACCGTCAATTTTAACCATGATTTGGTCACAAACAACAGACATACATGCTGAAATTGCATTACTTAAGTTATAAATGAAGGGAATCAGAAGATAGAGCCAAGAATTCTGTGTGGGTCAAATGGTGTTGATAGTGGCAGTGCGGTGATGGAGATTAGGGGAAGATAGAAAAGTAGAGAGGTGCAGGAAGCTAGTGGTGAGTGACTTTGTGGCTGTTTGTGGTTTGAAATTGCGATGTTACTTTTGGTTTTAAGTTGATAATTGCTGTTAGCTGGGCAGTGGGAAATTGATGGTAGATGGGCCTTGTGAAGGTGCTTTCGGTGAAGACGTGAATTGGTGATAGTGGCTTGGAGTTGTGATTTGTGGGTTATCTTGTGGTGGTTGAACGGT